>UXGD01000555.1:0-54311 GCA_900474315.1 Torymus auratus | reverse complement strand
CGAAGAAGGCGTTATCTCACACGAATATTATAGGTCTAGGCAGTGCTGCCTACTTAAATCTGAGCCTGAAAAATTTGCTTTTTATAAATGGAAACATGCAATTTATAGATAATTTTTTGTGTGGTATAGGCAATATATTTGTGAAATTTCATTAAGAAACATTATCTATTATACAGAATATTGAAGTACAATGATTTGGAGGTAATCGGAATGGAAGAAAGCGGTTCTTATAGATGGTGCAGTGCATATGTGTTAGTTACGCTCCAGGTAGGTAGGTTATTTTCTATTATTAATATCTTAACATAGTACTTTTGTGTTGACAAATTATCAGTGGCAGCTAATAAAGGATTTAAAGAAGGCGAGGGTGACAAACATGCGATCTGAGCCATTCTTTATTTGCTCCCATGGTTAGTGTACGATTTTTTTGTCTAGTGAGGCCGAAAATACAACATTCGCGATCGGGCGCCAGGAGCGGAAGTGGTACTTTCGGCCCACTAGGCAAAAAAATAGTTTACGCTCCACGGGAGTAAAATTGGCCAGCCCACATCTCGTGTTTGCCAATTTACACGAGATATGGACTGTCCAAGTTTTTTCCTCCCTAGGTGCGTAATCTACTATTAATTGTCAACTTAGATAAGTTGTTAGTTATAATATATATTGAAACATGCAATGTCACGATGTGTTATTTCTCTCGAACATGTGGTTGCTCAGCTATCTTGTTGTGTATACTTAGATGTGGCCACTTTTTGGGCGAGTTATCTTTAATCTTATATGAAAGTTCCAGTAGATGGCCGCCGCAGCAGAAATATCGACACAAATTTTGATTTATCTTCATGAAATATAAACCAGACAATGCAACATTATATTAGTTACTTCTGTATTAGTAGTAATAATACTGTACTATAATTAGTTTTACCTTAGTATACTTTTTATTTTAAAAAGGTTCGATTATTTCTTTTATTGAAGTATCTTGAGTATAAATTTATGTCTTTTTGAAAATCATTTGTTCTTAAAAAAATTATGTGGCAAGTAAGACTTTAATTTCATTAAAGTTGTCTCGTGTAACATTTCCTCACCTTACCTTAGTTAGGTCGGTTAATTAATATCAGTAAGGCTTATGTAACGGAAGTCACAAAGGGTCTTCGTAGAGTATCCGTCTGATACGCAGCTGTTCTCGAGATTAGTTGTACACGACGAACTACGAACCTTATAAGTGCATAACATAGATGCCTATCATGGATAATATCACAAAATTATCTTTAGATCAAAATTGTTTATGTGTAAATTTGTAATTATTTTAAGAATATTTGTATATGAGAATATTTTTAAAATTTTATAAATTTTATTGATACAAAGGGTCATTATAAAACACGTTATAATTATTTTTTTCGGTTTTCCAACTTCGATTAACTTTCAATGTAAACGTAACTTTGAAAATAGCTTGGTTTAGTGGATAAAGTAATTTAGCTAAATTGTATTCAAACAAAGTGAACTACTTTGAAATGTTGAGTTTAAATCAAGTAAACTCTACGCTTCTTTTTTATAAAGTTGGATTTTAATTAATTTTGAAAAGACATTTTTGTTTCAATTACAAATCATGTAAAATTAAAAAAATTTAAAGAAGATGATTATTATATTTCTTGTATAAATAGAAAATAAATACTCTCAAAATAATTTCTTTATAACCCATATGAAACGTTTTGATAATTCAAGGAAACGTAACGTTGTCTGCTGCACTATACATATGGATTGAAAATGTAGGCCAACAATTTGAAAGTGGTCACAAATACAAATAAGTATGTTCGACTCTCGTGTCCCTTTATTTTGGATTTGTTAGGGAATCAGTTCACGGCAACGTAGTTTCGTTGCTCTCCTCCACTCCACCAGGACCACACCTCTCATCAAAGACCCTGTCATCTTCGTGGGATATCGCGTGCTGTGGTCCTTCCTATTCATTCGATATACATCTCGTTGTACGTAAGTGCGCACGCGCGCGCGTTCGTTTCCCGACCTCGAGAACATATATCGCATCCGCACTTGTCAACGTCCGCGCAGGAGCGAGAATATTCATGCCTGGCGCATTTCCCATACAGAATAATTGACCGACGAGACGCGGACGCGAAATCGATGGCTTCCAACGCAGCTCGTCTATCTTGCGTGCATTATTACGTTTATAATGCATATTGCAAAGTTGCCTCTACGTGAGGGGGCGTCTTGAAATCCCAGCGAAACGCGTTGGCGGATGTTCGACAATGCTTTTTGATTATTAAACTTTCGTAGGTAGCTTTTTTTTTATTTAAATCATGAGTTTTATGAGCCAACTGAACAAGCAGTTTGGAATTTATGGCTGTTGAAGACTTTTTGTAAAATAAGTGAGACGTATTTTCTTCAATCGAGTTGAAACTTTAGTTAATTTTAGTTTTCTCTAAAAGTATTTCGTACTGGTCTTTGCTAATTCTCTAACATTGATTGTACTAAAAAAAGTACTGATTGTACTATAAACTTTATTACCTTTTATGTTTTAAATAACAAATTGTTTAATTCCATATTTATTAATATAATGGGTCAAAATTAATGTATTTTCATGATTATCATTTCATAATATATTTTCTCAACGTTTAGTATGTTAATTGTACTAAGAACTTAAAATGTTTTGTGTCAAGTTCAACACAGCAAACTGTCATTAACATACTTCATTTAAAATTAATTCATCAATTCTTACATTTCAAAGCAATATTTAATGTTTCCATCATTTATCTACTCTACTTTTAACTCAATGTTGAATTCTTTTTTAATAAAATCCAATTCATGAATTATTTTAACTATTAAGTATTTTTTCTATTGTTCGAAATACTGATAATTTTAATATGAAATGATATGTTGAATGCTACATCGTTCGTTCGTATAGAGCAATAGATTAACTTTATATTATGTATCAATGCGTATCAATACTACAAGTCAATTGCGTAGTGAAGGCAATATTGTTGACTCGTGAATAATGTGATAAATTCATTTTACATTGAATTTGTCAGTAGTAGAAATGATAGAACTAATATTTATACAAATAGCTGCTGAATTATAGCATGTTGTGGGACGGAAATCAGCAGATTACCGAGAATCGAGAGAACAGTATGATCGGTATCTAGGACAGTGTTCCATAGTCGTCCAATGACAGGGCGAGTACCTGATACGTAAGAGATTGTAGGTTCGATTCAGAAATAGGGTTGATAATTTTTCTTCTCAACTCTCACCTTCAAAAGTTCCTCAGTTTTTCTGTATTCACTACTGGTCAAATTTTGAAATTCTTTGAAAAATCTCAAATCTTGAAGCTAAGACAAAAGTAAGAAAAGTATGAATTATTGTTGACTCGTACATAAATTCATTTCATCATATTATTCTTTAGAAAAGTCTTAAGAAGAAAAGTATGTCAGTTCTGAACTTTCTCTAACTCTTTTACTTTTAACAAGTTGCATTCAACTTTGCGCTTGAGACACATTTTAATTTTTAAAAACGTTTCTGGAATTCAGTGTTTTAAAAATAGTAATTCTCACTATATAAATACAAAAAAAATATATTACTATTTTTATTAAATGAAAACTCAGTAATTACAAATAACCAAATCAAGTTTCTTAAAAACACGGTAGACACTTATTGAGATACTATTTTTTCCACTGTAGAGAAAACGATCAATCGTTCACTTAGTTCAATTTGCTATACGTGATCCCAAATGCAAAGCTATGTCGTTCAACCCCGCTTATCTCGCGTCAAATGGAATTAAGGCTGAATCACCCGTAGAAAATTTCCAAGGTAAAAAAGATTTCCAAGGCGAAAAAAGCCCTGGAGGGGTTCCGAGTGTAAATCAGCTCGCACGCGCTAAGGGAGAAACCCGTACATAATACGAGCGCAAAAAGTAGTGCGTCGCTCGCGAGTGCACACGAGGTGGGTAGGTAAGTCTAGTTTGTGCCTATATAATACATGGAGAGGGTTGTGTTAATCGCGAGAGAAGGAAAGGAGGGAAAGTAGTGGGGAAACAGCTGAAGCTATAATGTGCTTCATAACCGTGTCGCGTGGGCAGCTTAGAGAAACATGCCACACGTCTGCCGCCTTCGCGCGCCAACTTTCTCGCTCAAGCTATTAAAAATAAGGAGACGAGGAGAAACTCTGCGACTCGTTTTTCTCCTACTTCTGTCAGTATTAAATTTACTGTGTGTAAACGATTACAATTCATTTTCCCCACCCGTCACTATCGTTGGATGAAGTGCTTGAACGTTTTACATATACGATTGATTTTCCTTGATGGAACGTTTCTTAGATGTATAAAAATAAAAATTACTTAGAATGAAAAGTTTATTTAGACGAAATAATTGTCTCGTTTGATATAAGTACGTACAGCTGAAAGGTTTTTTTTAGAAAAGTTAATTGATGATACGCCCGGAAGTAAAAGAATTAGAAGAAGCGAAAACTTTGGCAAGGCTACTAGTGACGTTCGCGTATCCACTAACGTAGTTGTGGATATTTTTTGTTGGATAGTTTAATGTAAAGACTTTGTACTTCAGTTCAGTTTCATTTAAATCCTAAATATTTGTATTACATATTTCGTGAAACTTTCTAATATAATTGAATGTTTAATATTCTCGAAACCTTGAAAACAAATAACTATAAGGCACAAGAAAAATGGATTATGCATGAGATCTGAATTCATCAATTCCGTAACTATGGAACTCCGAACTAGACATTCAGCAAGGCTGAATCGATGCCAACTGTCTGCGTAACCCATCGAAAGTCAGCCGAAGGAAAAGCGAGGAATTGAATTCATTAAAACGGCTGGGTGCGCGCTCTTTTTATTCCTCTTCTCCGAAGGAGTTAACATCTTGTTAGATGAGAGAATCACACTTCGGAAAGGCAAACTTTGTATTCCCCGCTCGAAGCAAATGTGTTTCTCAGTTCGGCAGTGACAAAGTTGGCGCCCTAAAGCCTTTGATTAAATCCATCCTCCGGCTTTAATCTTTCTTCCAACGTTGGCAGACTCTAGGAAGCTCCTTAAAGTAAAGCTTTTTATTACTAGAACAGATGTAATGCAAAGAATCAGTAGTTGGGAATATTTTTCAGAAACTCTATACTTGGGAGAAATTTCAGCTTTCAACAAAAAGCGCGGAAGCTGTTGTCTATTTTACAATCCTTCCCGTCCCTCTTTTCGCATTGACGAGCTTGCACATGGGCGTAGAGGGTAAGGTAAAGACAGGTGCAACCTATTGGAAGGGGTTACGTAATGCCGAGCGCCTCCGGGGCACTACCACGGCAAAGGGGGCTGAAAACATGCATCTTCTCAAGACACAGTTGAACTATTACACCCCCTGACTCTGACGAACAAAGCGGGGGGAAACGAGCAAAAAGATCCCCCTGCTTGGCTCACCTACATACGAGAGTGGCCGGGTGTAGCTGCACCCTAGATTCATAGGTGAGACGCGACACAATTGCGCCTCGGTCGAGGCACGCGCGCATTAGACCGAAATTCCTGGGCTGAGAGGGAAAATTCCGACAGGCAACAGCTGTAGAGCGAGGCTCCTCGGCGACGACGCTTCTCGCGCTGGCGGTGGCTTCTTTATTGATTGGCCGCTCACGCCATTCCCTCTCTCTCCCTCTCTCTTGCTCGTGTAGGAATTGGCCGGCACGGGCGCCACCCGTTGGCCGGTCGATCGTCGGGCAAGCGCGGCAGCGTCGCAGCAAGCAGATCTCGCGTGACGTCACGAGCCGCCCGACGATGGCGGGCCGGGCTATTGATCCGCAGAGGAAGAGAGAGAGAGAGCAGCCGCCCTGCCACTGAACGCGCGCGCGCGCAGAAGCCATCTTCTCGAAGCTCGCGGCGCCGGATAAAGCTGCGACTTACACTACTGCGCGCGCGATGCGGTGCTTTCTAAAGGCTACTTTTCGGGCTTTGTACAGGCTATCGCGTCTGTTGTGGGTAGAACGAAGACGTTTATTGTTGCATATGCGGGGGATGTACAAATAGAAATTAAATTGGCTCACGCAGAGTGGGAGAGCGCTGGAAAGTGCTGCCACGTGTAAGCAGCGCTAAAAGCGATATTATACAGCGAGACGTTGGCTTGTGTAATAGAGAGCGAACGTGGAACTCGGCGATGTTCACGTGGAGCACACAGTCGGCCTATAATCGGACATGCAGCACCGTGTCACCGCAGCGCGCGCACTCGTGCCCGGCTTTCTCGGAAGCATATATATATATGTATAGGGGGGGGGGATTTATCATATGAATTTATTAGGTCTGTGTGCTGTGCGGCGTACTGCACCATAAGAGATACGAAGACACTATATTACACACAGCTGAGAGGCACTGATTCCTCCCGTCGCTTTGAAAGTTATTTGTGAGGTCTTGTATTTCACCTGTATAATTGCAATTTCTTATCAGATTCCCGTGTTATATTGCTCAGATAAACATATTGCGCGTCGTTTCGTATATAACTATAGAATTATAACAATATAAATGGGAAATTTTTCAGTGTAATGTTACACAGAAGTTTTAATATTTCTAATACTATATTTTCTCGGAGAATTTCTATAACCTTGTATAAACGAAATTAAAATTGACATTGATATGACAGTGGCAATAATAATTGTATAGAAAAAGATGTATAATGGGGAGCTCAGTAGCCCGCCTACCGGGAACATTGATTAAAAAATGTTATATCTTTGCAACTTTACAGTTTACTGCTACTTTCGGCGTAGCGCCGTCAACGGTAGCAGGCTGTACGTATATAAGGATGTACAATAAGTGCGCGGGCACATGCGCGCGCCCCAAAAGAAGTCCTATTGAAAGTTCGAGGCTGCCGCGGTGCATCTGCGCCCACCATTTTCCGCGCTCACATGCACATAAACACGCGCGGGCAAGTAAGTGTATATGTATAGATACGCGGAAAATTGATTGGAAGGAGTAGAGCATAGCGCGTGGCGCAACCCTTGCCCGCGACTACTCTCACTCTGATAACATGGACATGACCTACTCTTTTTGCATCGGCCCTGCGTAAATGTGCCCGAGTCTTTTTACGAGTCTACCTTGAACGTAGCGTTTTTGTTACGTTCTCGTGCTTTCCTCGCGTGTCGAGTAGGATGCTGCTGCCCTCGTCTTTATACTATATGCGAGGACTTGTACCTGTAACGATTCGAATTAGAAAAAATATAGTTGTTTATGCGAAGTCGCGGATGACCGTTAAGAGCCCTTATTGCAAGACACAGCCTCTCGTGCTCGGTGAGATTGTCTATTGATTCGCGAGGCCTCGCGGTGTATACCTACCTATATGGCCTAGCAGTCCACTCGAAAAATTTCAGTATTTCGTGAAATAACTCATTGGTGACTCATCCGAATACTGTATGCTGTTCTGATGTCGCCTCCTGTTCTATTCTTTTCATTTTTATCTTTCTTTTCTTTCTTTTCACATTGACAAATGATGATTCGTTTGGGTGTATAAAGATTCCTTTTTATTGGACTTTATAAGATTTGTCTTTACTCGTTGTCGTGATTTACCTTTGCAAGTGTTCCTAATTTCTAAATTGCCTCCATTGAACGTACAGTTGCGCCGAAAAGAGACAACTCGGGTTTACGATTGATGAACCAATCGAGTACCTTCGCAAAACTAATTTCTACCCTTTCAGCTTACTCGAACGCAATTAACTTGCGCCATGCACCTTAAGAGCTCAGCGGAGAATCGAAGTGGAAACACGACTATGATGATGAAACAATGAGATATTTATTTAACATGCTTTTCTGGCATATTATCAAAACATGATTGTACAAAATAAATTAAGAATATTTTTACATCTTTTTTTATATCTTTTGTATTTTTTGTTTATTTTTTTTAATAGGGCCTAATCCTGGTAGAAAATTGACGATATTTTATAGTTCATATAAATGTTAATTAAATGGAAGCATTTTTTGCAAAAATCAGTATGTAACAAAAACATAATGTACTTTAAATTATTAGTAGCAGTTAAAATACCAATCTTGTCAAATGTAAATGACAAAATTTACTTTAAATTGGTATACATAATTATCAAATAAAAGTAGAATATTGTTCTTAGCCATGAAGTAAGCAAAAAATTGATAATTTATGATTAACATTAATATCAAGAAAGGCAAGTGAGGCGTTGGGTTCCAAAACCTGCCAAGTCCCAAAAAATTGAAAATTGAGTTAACCCCATAAACGTAAACTACGTATAATCTTTTACATTTTTAGTAAGTTTTTATAACAAAAAAAAAAAAAAAAAATTTGCACCCCTAAAAAATTGATAATAAATTTCCGTTACAAATAAAAAATCAGTCAAGTCCAAAAATGTTGTTTTTTAAAAGCTGCCGTCCCGAATTATCGATAACTGCTGTTAATTACTGCCAAAAATATTAAACTTAATTAGGGAATATATGGTATATCATATCTATCTTCTTCCTTATATTACAATATAATGCATTATATACTAGTGATATACTATAAATAAAGGACGTTTGAAATTTCACAATAAATATTAAAATTACTACTTTGTTATGATATTTCTTTTTAAAACCACTAACTCGGTAGTATTTATATTATTTTTTTGCTAATTTAATAACAAAAATTAATTATACACTGGTTAGTAAAATAACTGGGCTGAGCATAGGTCGGATTATTTCCCAGTTTCAGCCTAGCAATTTTGTTGTTTAGCTAGTAAATTGACGCGAAGAATGACATTTACCTTATATAATGGACATTAAATTTAATATTTTCTAGAGAAACCGTTCATTCACCCAGTAAATATTAATTCACATGTTATATTTGTAATTAAAATATTATTTTGTTAATAAACAACCTTCGTTCTTCTTAATTTACTTTAGTCAATATTCTAAATCAAAACCTTCCAAGTCTAACCTATATTGAATTAAAATCTGCCAAGTCCAATGTTGCGAAACAAAAACTGCCAAGTCAATTTTGTAAAGCTTCATTTTTTAAAATCTGTAGTTCATTGATTTTCCAAATATACCTTACAAATTTTCTTATGCACATTATGCAATTAATCTATATCGAGATCCTTCTCTTCTCAAATTTTAACCACAATCAGTTTTTTGCGTTTTTCTCGAAAGGTTTTGGAACCCAACACCTCAAGTATAATACTGAATGATTTATAATTATTTTAAATCGATCATTTTATTTATAATTTATAATTAATATATTTTCAGTTGTTTTCACAAAACCACCCTGATAATTTTAATTTTATATAATAGTATCAGAACACGCAGTTTCATTCAAACGTAATAATTGTAGAAATGCAAATAATTCGTTTCTCTAACAAACCATATGTAAGTGTTTAAACGAAATTTAAACTTTAATAATCGAACGACATTTAAAAAATGTAGATACAGACCTTTTATTACTTTTTGTACAGAAATATTTCTTTATCTAATATCTGTCTTGTCATTTGAGCACTTACGTACAACATGTTTAATAGTTTATACTTATTTCTATCGAATGAATGTATTTATATTTATGGATAAAAAAGACAGCCAATTTTTAAAATTTTGAACTCTAGCTGCTTACTTTTATTATATCTAATTATTACAAGTATGAATATACTGAAAAAAATCCAATTTTTTCAAAATTTATCATATGATGAACGATCGAATAAATAAGATAAGAGTCTATAATTCTAAATTTCGATTGTTTATTCGGTGCGTAATGTGTTGATTATGATGGTTTTCATGTAAAATTGTTTTCGTACATTTTGGCGAAACCAGTGAAAGTGATCCCTTTCCCTATTGAAGAAATATAAGTTCAAGTATTTTTTTTAATAGTTTTTTTTATTATTACCTTAAAAACATAAGTCGTTAATCAGATACTATCTACTACGGTAAAGTTAATTGCTTCCTCATAGAGGAAGCTTTGTGACGCTGAAAAAAAAACTTTTCAAGATAACATGTTAGAAAGATGTTTTGAGTCATTTGGAGTCAAAATATATTATTTAAAAAAAATGTCAGTATGTGTGTGTGTGTGTGTAAAATAATTTTCATTTTTTTAATGATAACATTGAAATATTTGCATCGGATGGGAAGCATTCGAAAGAGTTTTAAACTACATATATATTTTTTAACAAAAAAAATTCTCTAGCTATCATGGTTCTTTTGTTTTTTTTTACAAAACCGTGTTTTTTTTTAAAAGCTTATAACTCCCAAACTAATCGGTCAATTAAAAGAAAAAAAAAAAAAAAGAAATCGTGGTAATACAGAATATAAATAGCTATAATCTCTAAAATTTTGAATCCATTGTGTCAACTAGTTTTTGAGAAAAAAATTGAAAACCGAAAAAAATGAGTTTTCTATATGTCGCACGATAACTGGAGTAAAAATCATTTAATCGTCCTGAAATTTGGCACAGATGTAGCTTTAATATATCGAGTGTCAGATCGAGTTCGTTGCCCGAAAAATCGGTCCATTACGAGTGTTTTCTCAGAGAATACTTGATTTATCGACTTATTTAATTTCAAGCTACATCGACATTATGTATTACATAGTATATTAATTAACAAAATCTCTTTGAAAATGTGAAGTGCCGATTGGTGATGATTTCTGTGTGTGTATGTGTGGGTGTATGTGTGTGTGTGTGTGTGTGTTATGACGTAGTAGATCCACTTACCTATCCACTTACCATTACTCGCCGATAATGAGTATTCGCCCTAAAAACGTCTCCCTCTCTCTCTCTCTCTCTCTCTCTCTCTCTCTCTCTCTCTCTCTCTCTTTCTCTGTCGCCGATGGGCAATGAGAGACACGCTTTGACCCACTTATCTTTCTGCTTTTGAAGCAGCTGGTGCGGAACGCAGTTTTATACTGCTTTTGCCTCGCGTATATCCTTATCCACCTCACGTACACATATCGAGACAGCTCCCATCGGGGTCCGCCTAATTGCTCGGCAGCAACGAGTTCCCTTTTGTAAGTCAAACTCTCATCCCCCAAACTTTGCAAGCCGTCCTGATCGAATCCCCGATGGAGCTTCGCCCCGTGATCACGGCCAATACCGACGAATTTGCGTTCTTTAAAGCGATTAGAGCGGAGACCCAAAAGAATTTAGTGTATAATATCATCCTTATCAGCAGTAATTTTGATTGGAATGACTTAACAGCTTTTTAAATTCTGATTGCTATATTCTTCAAAAATATTCTTGTATAAGTAATCTAAATGTAAAAAGACTTTTATATATTTTCCTAATGTAGTTTATAGGTAGCTCAAGGATGTTCATTGTTGCTTAGCAAGTTTCATCAAAAGAACGTTTACCAAGAATACTTTTTCTGATCATTTGAAAAGTTTTTTTGGGTATTTATTAGTTTCACCGAGACTTGTTAAGCTTCACCCCAATACAACTATTACCTGTTAATATTTTTGTCTTACATAAGTCCTTTGATGCATAGAATGCTTAGATTGGAGCGATTATAAGAATAACACGATTAGAAATAGCTGGATTTAATAAATACGTCACTTGTGACAGTATGTGGGAAACTATCCTGCATAGTATATTCTGTCGAACAATTATTTGAGATCCATACAGTACATCTCATTCCAAATTTCATATGATCTCACGTGAAATGATCTAATATTTTTACATAATACGTATATGAGATTTTACAAAAGATTTCAAATGAGGTTTTACGATATTTCAAATGATTTCACGTAAGATTTCAAATGAGATTTCAAATGAGATTTTAAATGAGATTTCATGGAAGACACTACGTGAGATGTCTCACAAATTTCTGGCAGAAAATTTGAACATGACTCAAGGAAAGGGGTACTTAAGTGGGATCTCGTGCAGGTTCCTGATATTTGAAAGGATTGAAACAATGGTGCATTACGTATCTAGTGCACAAAATAATGGGTAATTCCCTCACAAATCAAATTTGTCACCGGAGCGTAGGGAGGGCGGTAACAAGACAAGTGTGGAAATTAAATTGTCGCTTCCATTGCGTATATAATTTTTTTTTTAACTGAGCTAGGGTACAAGATTAGCCTTTTCTTACTTGTTTTCCATGATTAAGCTCACGTTTCTCACAATCTATATGTAAGAGAAGCGGATGACTCTCGTTTATAACGATCGAGCGAGGAGAGTATTTTGCACACTTGTATCAATATGAACTATTTCTTAATGACCTCTAAATTGAAGAAAGTGAAAATCGGTCAAAGAAATGACTATGCGCGTTAAATAAGTGCATAGTTGTGTACTTGTTTCGAAAAGTAGAGTAACTTGCACTCATGCAATATTAGTATGACTGTTTTCATCTTATTTAAATTTAGAGTGTGAAGAGTTCACAAAGTCTTATTTGGGCACTTATTTGTATTATTATTTATTTTAGGATAAATCTATTTTTTTTACAAAATACTATTTGATATAATGAATTTTTATCTTAAAAAATTTAATAAATATGAAAACTATTATCTTTATGAGAGATAAAAAAATCTGGCTCTTTTAATGAATAAATAGAAATCTATCATCATCAAAAGTGAAAGACGAAAGGAGTGTTCGCAAATGTTTGAAATAATTGATAATAATTTTGGAATGCATTTCTATTAGTTCAGAGGAAATATCATAAGTCGGAATCTCGTCTTGGAGAAGTTTATAAAACGTTTTCACTGAAACCTTCCTTGACACTCCAGTAATTTCCAAATTCGTCTTAGTGTACGCAACCGCAGGAAACAAAGGACCGCAAGCTTTCTACTTTTCCACAAGTCTCCTTGCATTCTCGGCTCTTCCCCTCCCGTGCACTGCACAGTGCGCGCGCGTGCAGCCCAGCAGAGGGCGCCCGTCTCGCGCCCGATACACTTGCCATCGCGCCGGCGCACGGCGCGTCGCCTCCCCTTCGAGGACACGCACGGGCGCGCGAGCACGACCCCTCGAGCAAGAGAGAGACGGCGCTAGCGCGCCAGCTCGCCCGCTTGAAGAGGGCAGTCGAGCAGCAGCAGCAGCAGCGCAGAAGAAGCTCCCGTGTGCAGACGTAGAGCGCAGCCGAGGGCGCGGACGCGATGTCCGCGACAATAGCAGCCGAAGGAGCCAGGGCTCGTCGTAGCAGCCGCAGCGACCGACTGATTGCTGCCCGCAGCTCGACCTAACGCCGACGCGAGTCGAAGCGCGAGTCTAAGCGAAATCCGCTTCCGCAGGAGAGCGAGGGAAGGAAAGGGGAGAGCGAAAGTATCTTATAGTGTGAATATCTGTGCGAAAGAAGTAAATATCTGGCCGTACGGCTCGGAACCGATACGAGTGGTGATCTATCAGTGCTCAGTGCGGAGTTGCTATAACAGAGCCAGTGCTACGCAACTGCTGTCATAGCTCGAGGCCACACAGCACCACCAGGGTAAGCAGTCACGTTTCTACGCCTCATGCGCGCGTGCGCCTGCTCCGCAACAAAGAGCGGCTGCAGGAATAGCGCGACGACGGACATCGTCGCGGCAGCGAAGGAGCTCGCGATTTTTCGCAAAGAAGGAGAGCAGCGCCGTAAAAATCGATGTTCCAGCCGCACACTCTCGCACAGTCGGCACCCCGCGGTGACTTGGCGAGTAAGTAACGCGAGCAAGAGAGAGAGAGAGCGCGTTCTTCCGTCTCTATATACCTCTCTCTCGCTCGCACGCGCTCGCTCGCGTTATCGATCACTCGCTACGCGCTCTCGCTCCTCCGTGCAGCTTTGCCAGGTCGTGTGTATGTGTGTGCTCGCGTTGCGCTTTTACCTTCGCGAGCTTTTCGCTCTCGCAAGCTCGCCGGGAGCTACGAGGGGGGGACGAACGTGACGAGACCCCTTTCGCCGTTAGCGGTAGCACGGGAATGAGATATCTGTGGACACGGAGCCCTCGTTTATCGGGTTTGCGCACTTGGGGGCTGGGAATAGCAATTGTCATTGATCAAGCACGCGCGCGCGCGCTACTGTGAACGTCAGCCGCCCGTTGACGTTGACGGCGTGTGTGCGTCGGAGAAAGAGAGTGCGTAAGGGGACCTTGAGCACGCTTAGAATGCGCAACGAGGGGATTGGGCTTTTCCGAACGCGCACGTTGTATAATATAGAGCTAGCGATCTCGTATGTATTAGCTTGGTGATGGCGGCGATTGGCCGTTCGATCGAAAAGGCGCTGCATCGTAAGCACGATTAATGAGCGACTGCGCGGTTTCCTTATGTTTATCACGTCGACGGGCTGTGCAGGAAGCAGGAAATTGGAGAGGTTGAAGAAATTGGGTTGACTTCGGTCGTTTGTATGCCAATACGCTTTGCTCGCTAGTAGAAACTCGTAGGTGGCTGGCATACGTTTCGAAATCTATATAGATCATACTCGTGGGAGGAAGTCCGAGGGTTTTAAATAATCTCTTCTTAATGTATTTTCTATCTGCTCCAAAATAAGTAGTGTACTTTGTTACAGCACTTTCATCTTTTGGTGTCGTTATCGGATGCTATTGATCCCCCATATTCCTTATTCCAAATCAGTGTCTTGGACGCATTCTGAAAATAAAGGTTCAGTTTTGCGAGAACAAAAGAGCTGCATCGATAGCAGTCGAAATCCTTCTGGCCGTAGATGCGAGCTGTATGCTAATTCCCACTCGTTGTGGCGGCGTCGATACACTTCCTCTATCGAAAGCATCCTTGACACGGAAATCGCGTGCTCGTGTAAATCGCGGAAACCTGCGGGACACGTTGTCTAAAAGATACGCCGCATTTGAGAAATGATATCGAGGTCGTATGCTGATTCCGTGAGGCGACGCCGGATTCTACCGCGACATTGACGTGTTGTATGCAGCTCCATATCGCGAAATCAATTTTACAAGCGTCAAAATCTATTGGTCGAGGTTTATCTTTTAACATCGTTTTGAGATCAATAGCGACGAGAAATATTTTAGATATTTTCATGAAATGAATGATGTTTGATCGTGATTCGTTACTATGGCGAAATTATTACATTTGTTCTTTGTCTAGCAAATTTATCCCGATTAAAACAACTTCCAACATATTTCAAACCACAACTCAACCGTTCGCGCACAACTTTCGCGTTATATATTTCGAATCTCAAAAACAACGCAGTTGCCGCTTCTCGCATTATTCCTCAAACTTTCGTACAATTAAAGTAGATAAAGGCCGCGTCACGTCAGACGTATATCTCGCGTAACTTTGGTAAAATCGTTACCGTTGAAAGTTTCCGAGGCTACTCTCTCAAGATTCGATAATTTATTGGCCCCTTGCGCTCGCTGAAAACTAACCGCCGCCACTCGAAAGCTCGTAAATAATATTTATGTCTTGGCCTAACGACTGCACCGTACGTGATACAATGTGGGGTGAAGAAAAAAAAAGAAGAACAATGAGGCGCCACGAGTCGTTTCGCCATAATTGTCTAATTACTCGAGAGGTGGGAGATGGCTTTGAATGAAATTTTTCAGCAGCCGCGGACGAGACAATGAGGAGAAACGACCAATAGAACGGCCTTTCATTCGATGAATAAATGCGCGAATGCGGAGAGAGTCGGAGAAAAAGTTTTTCATCGACATTGTCGCGTCGTCCTCCCACGAGTGCGCGGTTTGATATAGGTTATAGCGCATCAGAGCTGCCGCCACGGCTTTCTTCCGTTGGACGCCCACTCGCGCGGGCGAGGGGGTGGCGAGAGTTGGCTGATTTCGCTCGGCTGACTCATTCTTTACCCTCTCCCTCTTCCGTATCTAGTTACACGAGAGCGCCTGACGGTCACGGCTTCTCGTTATACTGTCTCTTTCTTCGGTTCATCCTTGTTTCGTCCGTAGTTGTGCGATCATCCGTTCGTGCTTTCGTTGTGTGTTGGGATGAGAATCTTTTGCGACTTTGGAGCAAAAATTTTTCAACGTCGGGATATTAATTATTTGGCTCTTTGTGGCGATGATGAAGAAATTTTCAATTCCCCCTCCCCCTGGAGCTATACAGACTGACTGGATCGATAAAATCAGCCTGTCGGTTATAATTGTGCTATTATTAAATTCTGTTATGTGTAAACAACATTTGCGCAGCACGAAGTATCTAATTTACCATTTATAAATTATGGGAGCCTACTAGTCAACAGGAATATACGTGAATTTAGTTTTGAAGTATTTCTCATTGTAGTTAAAGACATTATCAAATATGTCTTGTTTTTTGTTCTTATAAATAAAGTGCTTATGACCTTAGACTTAGATATGTAGTTGAAATATCGATCTAATAAACATTACGTAATCAATGAAATATAAAACAGGAAACACTTTACACATTACGTTTTAAAAGTTACACTCTATACCATCATTCCTTCATTTTTGTTCTTTCATGCCTAGTAGAAATCGAAAAAAAAACTAGTAAGTTTCGAGCCATGTATTAGCTAAAAACTTCCAATTAAAAATAAGTAGTCAGTTTATGGCGAGAAGTTAGTCAAGAACTGGATAGTTTTTTTTTCAATTTCAACCAGGGTTGCTACTGTAGAATTAATAGATTATTTTTGTAAATATTTGAGTATGCCATTTATAACGCCTTACAAAAATCTCACTTTCTACTTTTTGTCGTTACAACAATGTCATACAATGAAATGAATAAACGAAAAATAAAGTTAATATGATGTGACGTTATTATGCTTGACGTTCACAACAATATCATTAATCACAAATTAAAAAAAAAAAACAAAAAAAAATAAAATTTCATACGCTTCAAATTTTAACGAGTTTAATCAGAAAATATCAGAAATATGATATATCTTTTAACAGATTTAGACAAAGTCTTTATGTGGATGGAAGCACAGATTAGCTGCTCATGTATTTTCAAATAAAAATTTGATTAGTTGAATCTACGCGATCTACTAAAGTATGTGACTATGCATAATTTGGTAAGTCGTTCCATTGTTCATAAAGATTAAAAAAAAACTTAATATTTTAATAATGTTAGCAAAGGATTAATTTAATATAATAAGTAAGAATTCGTTTCTGACTATTTTCTAGCTATTGTCCATTTCGAATAAATGAAATTTTATCAGGGAACTTTGACTTCTTAATATAAAATACACGTTAATGATTTTTATAAACTTTAACCTTCACGTATTACAAGTTTTACATTTAATTTTTATTATTAATAAGTGCATAGAATTTTCTGAGGAAAACACCTACTTATAAACTGAAAAATTAATAGTTTTGCTTTTATAAATGCACTGTGTAATTTCAGTATAGGATACGTCAATGAAAGTGTATTAATAAATAAGATAAAAATGTATGGAATTACTTTTATGGTCAATAAAATAAAAAGCAGTTCGTAAAGGTTTTGTGTTGATAATATAGTTTATATATCGTCCAAAATTTACAAAAATATAGAGTTTTTGTTTAGTGATGTTTTAAAAGAACTAGCTACGAGGAGTGTTGTTGACACCTTTGTTGTCCCCTTATACAGATGTAGCCAAATCTTTATGGTATGTTCATCATGTCGCAGAGACTATAAGGGTTAAATAAAAGCAGGGTTACCCAAGATGTTCATGTAAAAAGATAGACATAGGAGTTTTTACATTTTCATGAAGAAGGGTAAAAGCAATACTTCGGAAATGTCCAGATCACTTTACTATTCTCTATAAAACGTAAATTGCACATCGTTCCGAGCGTGAGCAAGAAATTTTCTGAACTAAATGAGCGTCATCTTGATACACACCACTCCCTTTCTTCATCAATCCACTTTCAGCCTGAAAAAGATGTGCAACGTTACCTTGTTTTACATCGTCCATGCGCACTCTATAAAAAAAACAGCACAGAACTTAAGTTGAAAATGAGACAAAGCCCATGCTGTTGGTGTCTCCGTCATTTGGTGCTGATGCGTCCGCGACTTTATCTCCATCGTGCCGTCGCCGTCTCTTGAGAGATCGTCCCGGCTTTCTTTCCCTGGTAATATCGTTAAGCCCGATGGCTAGCGCCGCCGTTGGCCCCCAGCTCTTCTTTTCTCTCCTCATCCTCTCTCTCGCCCTCTCTCCCCCTCCGCCCCCGGCGCCCACGCCGAGTGATTCTCGAAAGGTGTGCGCGTGCGCTCCTTTTTGTTTATAGGCTTACGAAGTGAGCAAATATTGCCGAGCCCCCTGTCCTCGAGAGGATCATCCGTGGTCAATGGCTGTTGATTCTGATCGGGATACGGCTTGATGTGGGTGTGTATGGGAGAGCTTTTAGGGGTGTGCATAATTATTTTCTTATTTCCGAGATGGTGGATAGGGAGCTATCTGAACTTTTAACTCTGGAAGGCATGCATAATTCGTACGTTATTCGAGGGTTTGAGAAAAGTTATTCACAAAATCTTATTTTTCTGCGCATATTTTTCCAATGATTAGATGTAAATGGATGTAAACTTATTTGAAAACGTTTTTGAATTTGTTTCTCGCTAAATTTGAAGGATAATCGGAGTCGATTATCATAAATACAGTAGTTTTCATATGTTTATCTGTATTCCTATAAGCTTAACAATCGATTATTAACTAATAATAGTGATTAAAAATACTTTTCATTTTACCTGATTGTAATTTCTAAAAATTATTTATAAAGCTTATTTTTAACTCCTTTTTTTAAAGAAATAGCTTCAATTGTCTCATTTTTATTTTAATTCAACATTTAATAATACTTATAATTCGAAACCTTATAATTTTAAATAGCATAAAATGAAACGTCACAGCAGCCGTAGTTGTGGTAACCCACATTTCAATATCTGAAGCTATAACTAAAATTGATTCAAGTGTTATTGAACTACATTCCAAGAGCGAATGTAATATAAAATTCTTTCCTTTGAAGAAAATTTCTGGAGTCAATACGATACTATGATAAAAGTTCATTTTCTAAAAAAACAGTTATAACTTTTATTTTCCTCGCGAGTAAACAGTAGTAGAATAAGTGGAAAACAGTATAAATAGAATAAATATTTTAGACTAATGTCTTGATAACTGTAAGCATTAATTATGTATATTACACTTTTTACAAAAATTCATAGGTTTTGTTTACTTTGCAACATTTTTTATTAGTAATATATTTTTTGCTGAAAACAATACGCCTTTGTTACGTTTCAGAGCGAATTGGTAAAATCACATCATTATATACACACAAGTAACAACTTGACTTGACCATCGTGGAAAGTTTAGCAAAACAATAAATTTATTTCTTTATTGTCGCGACACGCACCCCAACATACCGTGTATACCTGGCTCACGCGAGCAAATGGGGCGGCGCGCAACAGGCCAACAACACGTGAAAAAATGATGGGAAAGTTCCAGTGCGCTACGCGGCGTCACGGAGGATTGAATGACAGCATTCGCAAAGACACCCGGGAGAGTCGAAAGTGCACTAACGAGACGGCGCGATTCATTATGCATTCTCTTGCACGCAGTTGCGCGTCGCGCAATTACTCTCAGCTCCGCGACGACTGCGTACGACGCTCATTAATTAGTCGCAGGCGCGTAAGGGGCGATTAGATTCTCCCTTCTGGCTGACTAATCTCGCGAGCAGTATGTATGTGAAGTTGGAGCGCATGCGTCATGGGGTATTTCTTTACGTATAATATATACGATAATTCGCATGCAAACGTCGAGCACGAGTGTTATAGGGTTATATGGTCTTTGTGACAAAAATAAAAGATAATTTTCCAGTATTGTTTGCATAATATTAAAATTGAACAAGCTTAGTTACCGTCTTAATTAACATATCAAAAATATATAGTAAAACTAATAAAATTGACAATTTTCAAGATGCTATCAGATGAATTAACTGATTTTATTAGGCACTGTCGTAAGTCTATCGCGATATAGTGTGTCTATAGGACAGAAATAAAATGCCACGATATCGACTTTTATTATTATGTTATACATTGCAATGTACACTTTCTGCAAGGCTACAGTGCTTAAATCTATTTGTAGCTTGATTATAAAGATACCAGTACATTTTATTTACAAGAAACTAATTAACATATCCCAGAATTGTCGGCAATATCACTTAAGTACGGTGTAAATCATGATAACATTTGTCACTGATGGAAACAATCTAGTTATTATAGAAAGAAGATAATTTATTAGTCATTAAAGTTTTTATTTTTTGAATTTAGATTCTATGTAAACATGTTACGCAACTTTCTCATTTCTATTAGACGCAATGATATTGAAACTAGAACCAATTTGGCCATACATGGTAAACTATATGTATAACACATCCGTATTCTGTGTTAGTACATGTTGGGGCACCTACATGATATTTCAAGGTCTAAGAAACATGTGGTCAGCGCCAAGTGTAAAAGGATCAGTGATACACGATTGCAATTAAATGTGCTATATTCTGCTTTCTGTTTCTAACTTTTAATAAAAATTTTCGAAAATAAAAATAGACGAAAGAATTCATACATATACGTACCAGAATTGTTTATACAATAATACTTATAATATATTATATAGAGTTATATAAATCGTTATGAATTAAAGGTCTTATAAGATATCCACATATTCCCTACAATATCGGCATCACGATGGTTGAACAAAAAATGTAAACCTACCAATTTATTGATTTCAAAGTAGAAAGAATTGTGGACCATGTAAACTGTTTATATGCAAAATTATTGCCATTATACTATTACTTTTTAAGAAATCAACGCAATGCCCAAAGTATATATTCTAAGTCTTACCACTACATAGAACGTTCGCCTCACATAAACCCTTTATTTTTTGTTTCAGAGGTGAATAACCCGAGGCTGACGATCGAGGCAAATTGAGTGAGGTCAGCCCGAGGCTACGACCGTGAACATGTCGTCGGTAAAAGTAGCGGTGCGGGTGCGTCCCTTCAACACGAGGGAGATAACCCGCGAGGCCCAATGCATCATCGACATGGTCGGCAACACCACCTGTGAGTATACACGAACGCCCACACCCACACATGCGCGTAGGCTTTTTTTAGCGTCGGGGACGGCATGCGCGTGTACAATTGCCGTCTGCTCGACGACTTGAGTGTAGCAGGTGATTTCTTTTGAATAGCACGTACACGCCAAGAACATTTTTCCGTGTGAAAAGAGATCAACCAGTCAATTTTTCTTTTCATACTTAAAGTAAAGATAAATAAAATAAATTTTAATGATTCTTTGCAACAATCTATTCAACTCTCATATAGAATGAATTTGCAAAAGAAACGGATAATATGAATCATCTGCTAGTTTTCTGTCATGATTTTCTGCTTCAGAGATGTTATTAATGAATTTGAGGAGAAAAGAAAGCTTCCTCCTCTACCATCTATATTTTTCTTGTGCAGAAAAGAAGAATCTCTTTCAATTTTTCTTCTATATATATTCGGAATTTTCTCCTTGGGATAAAGAAAATTAATGCTTTTATTGGAAAATGTTACATACCTATACACTTTGGAAATCGCATTAAATAGTTGATATTCGATATTGAAAAATCTCATTTTGTAATAACTTAATTACAAGTTTTGAGTTAACTAAACTTCGGATGCTAAAGTTCAGAGCTGATTTTATATTTTTTATGATCACTTTTATTCATTTAATTTGCATTATTATTCTCAGAGCGATGCATAATTCAAACTTTTAGTTGATATATTGAAGCTCTTTCATTATACAAGGCACGATGTAGCCACGAGAGCGCTTCATCTTTTGTGTCTTTGTTGAATGGTAAATGAACTTTATAATGGATACGCGGAATAAGGTTGGCCCGGATGACATTCTGAAAGCAGGCGGTTTTCGAAGTGAATGCAGAATAAATGAATAACTGTCTCACTTAAAAGCCGACTTAGCAAAAAAGAAAAATTTTTATATTTTCAAACTCTGTTACTATCTGGTAGTTTTGAGAACGAACTTGGTCTCGTCAGGTTAATTAACGAACGTTTTTTCACTAGAATATTCAAGAAACTCATAAACATTAAATTTTTCTGTTCCTTATATTGTTATTTACTTTTAAATTTACTCTGTCGGTGAAAAACAAACTTTAAATATATAGTAAGAAAAAACTTGAATATATATTTAACGGTTTGAAGTCTAAAAATTGCAAATTTTAAGTAGCTTGAAAAGTCTTTAAAAATGTTGTTGTTCTAAAAATGATTCATTTGAACTAAAATTGAGTTTTCTTAAATATTTGACAATAACATATTAGTTAATTCAAGAAATAAAAAAAATAAAAAAATCTATCTACGTTTGACTGGCAGCAAGTGGCGCTACCTAAATTCAATCGTATATATTAATTAGTCCCTGATGAGGAACGTTAATAAGTGGTCGAAATGGGACTTGCCAATACATGTGTCACCAGTAGTTTCAACCTATCATATAAATATATCTTTCTCAGTTACTAACTATACAAATGGGTCTCGAAACTGTTAAATAAACAAGACAACTATCTAATTTATCAATAGAAATTAAGATGATAGGAGGGACATACTTGATGCATTGGCTAACGCTATACCAAAACTAAAAAGCCATTTGTTATATACTTTCTTTACAGATAATTTGACAAAACATTTATTTGCAGACCTTTATATCGTGTTTGTTTCCCAATCTTCTGTGTATAAAAAATGTAACTTGGCCATCAAAAAATAAGAATAGATTCTGAACCCTTGCGAGTTGTGGATATAAAATCGGATTAATAGACCCGTATAACTAATATTTCTTGTCAATATAAGCCTTCTTACATCTCGGTCGAACCGTAATAAAGTTACAAATGACCCAATAAGCATCGAAATCTAAAATCCACATCCGCGTTCGCTCGGCAATTTCATTTACCCGAAGCTCCGTCGTTGAATAATTAATTTGTAATTTCGCACCTGTCAGTCTGACGTGAGAACGAGAAACGCGAGATAGACACACCCACATTACATTGTATGATGTATAAATAAAGTGTCGAGCAGGATGAGGCGGTCCCATCGCGATTGAAACGTTCGTAACGAGGCAGACGCGAAGGGGCGCGAGATGATACGGCAAATTAAACTCGGGCTCGCGCGCGGATCATCTCGGGAGCCATGTTGCTGATCGATACTCCGCAGTCGTGAGTCAGAGTGCCGCCGCGCGCTGTTTTCCTCCGCGGCCGCCCGGCGGCGACCTCGCGGCGCCTCCCGCGACATTCATTCACGGGCGGCACGCGACGCGGCCGTGTTTTGCCGGGGATGCTGCAAGAGGAGGACGTATGACGAATGCGCAATATCGGCCCTCGCTGGCGCGCTTCCATATCGAGGCGTCCTCTCTTTCTCCCTCTCTTTTGAACAATTAGGGAGTTGCACGGGATGTAATGCGTTTCCCAGACGTGATGCAATTATACGCCCGACGCCTTCCGACAGCGCCTTATTGCTTCCGAGTAATTCGGGAATGACGTTTTTAATTTTTCGCTCGCTTTTGACTTAATATTACTTTTTGCTACTTAAATTCATAATCTTTTTAAACAAACGAGAAAAAATAGATTGCAAATGTTTTATGAAAAGTTTGCGTTATCTACTTTCTTAGCACTTGAAATAGAATTAGTAAAGTCATTAGGGATTCAGTTCAATGAACTTTTCAAACTTTTATCGAATGCTAATAATATAGTTTGTTTTATATATTTCCTTACTTCGCAGTGAAAACCATTATCCATCCGAACATATAAGCCAACCGGAAACTCATAGGTTTGGATCATTAACAGGAGAACAATAAAAAATAATCGTTAGAGTACTTATGTTTTGTGAAACTTTAACTAATCGACTACAGAACCGATTTTGGTAATCTATTTCAGCATTGGTCGAGTAAATACTTATATATTGTAAAAAACAATCTGATTAATTTTCTTTTAGATGTATCCTAATTGTATTTACAACTATAATAATGATACATTTGTTGTATATTGTATATCTATATACATACAATTTAAGTACAAGTAAAAAATAATGTTTTTATGGTAAACTATTAACGGGTACTGCTATTATTTTTCTATATCTGTCATAGAAGGCATTAGGAAAATCGTAAAATGCCTATACTTATAAAGTCGTTGCGCAATGTTGCTAATTGCTAACGCTTCGGCTGAGATTATGAAATCGATCACTTTAACGACGCGCCTCTGCGATAATATAACATTATACTTAACGTGTGTAATCGTTAGTTTATATTACAAGCGCAGCTCGTGTCAATAAGAAAAGCGTGCATAAGAAAACTGTATACGCGTATAAGTATACAATTTTCTCCCCTGTTATACGCTGACTGTTTTCTTAAATATCCACTCGTCAGCAAGAATGTCGCACCTCGACTGTTGTACAGCTACCCGGCTGTGTGTATTATACCTACAGACAATTTTCCAACGTGAGAATACACGTACTGTGCAACGCAGTAGCCCTTTACTTCGTGGTGGATCGAAGCGCGCGTATAATGCCAGTGGTGGGAGGAGCAACGGCCCTTTAAATTCCATCGGGAGTTTTCTTTCGAAACGTGATGAAAGTGGATTACTTGAGTGTATATGTGTGTGTAAATGTGTCCGTGTGGGTGTTTGGGCGTATGTGTGAGGGCGGAGAAGGAGAGAGAGGAAGAGAGGGGAAGGGAGGGAGAGACTTTTCGCCGACCCGCTTCAGACGCGCACGCGCGCAATTTTCCCACCCTTCGCGAGGTTATCTATATCTGGAATAGGTAGATTTTCTCTATGTACACATGGGCAAGTGTGTGTACATGCGTGCGGTCGGGTTTTATCGATTCGTGGCACCGAGATTGCGGACGTTAGCTAGCGCGCATGTTTCCGGTCAATCTCAGCTCGCATTTCCGGTATTGTGAGCAATGTATGCTACGTCACATGGAATAATTGTCCCCGACCAACGATCGTGTGGTGAAGTTTTTTGCTGATTGCTGTTTCAATCACTTTTTGTTAACATCTGTTTTTGGACGATTTCATTTTAATTCTTTCCCATTGGTAAAAATTTACTTGTTATTGCATTCAGAACATTTTTTTCACCCATACCTGTATATCTGTATTTCATTAATAGTCAACATTTTTGTTGGTATTTAAATTTAATCTTTTTTTTTCTACTGTAACATAAATATAAATGCAATATTTTTGTGAACTTCAATTCAAAATTTTAATTTAAGAAATATACTACTACAATAATACAATAATATTTTGATTGCAAAAAATGTTCGTAGTGGCATATAAATAGAAAAACTTTCGAAAATCCATTACTCGCATACATGGAGCAGCTATTCTCTGAGCACTAATTTCAAGCAAACTATATTTACTTAGATTATTATTTGTTATAATAATTCTACTAAAAATCAGTAGCATTGAATATTTGCACTTTAACAGTTTCACTTTGCGGAGTATACTGTGGTTGTGCTTGTTAACGACAGCTTTCATATGGACGTAACCGCAATTACATACGAGATGTGAAAGCCTCGACAGTAATTAACACTAATTAGTAAACAAACTTATTTAGAAATGGCACAGTTAAAATATTGAAATATATACATATTAATTTATAGTCTATTATAAAATATACCTGGAGAACATTTCTAAAATTAAATGTGCCTTTAAAAAAAAATAAATAGAAAAAAATATAATACGCCCAAATGAATAAAATGATATTACATGTAGAATGCCTTGACAAAGTTAGCAATTAAAATCAGTTTATTCGAAATAAAATTCGTGCGAAAATAATTTATTACTTACTTCGTAAATATTAATGATATTTTTGCAGTATAATATACAGTAGTTTATTAATTAAATTTTATATACTGTATGTCCTAAAATAAAATTTTGTTGTATACTTTATTTTAAAATTTTAAAATTTTTCAAACTACATGATAGGTATAAGATCGATTTTCATTCAAAAGTCATAAAAAGGACATTGTGATACTCGATCAAAAGCATTGAAAACTTGATACTATTCCGCGAAAAGTCATTCAACATCAAGTTTATATATAGACGTTTCTTTCTTCAACCCTTTTCAAGCCTAAATTCAAAATTTGAATGTGCACGTTCACGCTTATTCGGAAAAACTAGAAACGGCAACGGTGAACTTTCTATACTTATTTGGACTCGCTGAACTGTATCGTATATATAGGTGGTCATGTAAGGATTGAAATTTGCATAGAAAGCAACTCTATGTGGCGCCAATATTTTCTTCTTATATCAGATGTGTTTTTTTTATTATAAACATATACATTTATGTAGTAAAAACAATATTAAAATTTATTATTACTAATATATTTAATAACTATAAAACGTTTGTCTAAATAAAATACAAATTTTAGAAAATAAAGTTAAATTTTTTACTGTGTTCGTTATGTTTTGAAAAAACAGACTCTCCTGCGTCATTATTTATTTGATAAAAGACAATCATTCCGTTAATCTTAGTTGGTAATTATTATTAGTTGGTACAATCAGGTTCAACGGCTTTGTTTGACAAAAAAAAAACTAATCTATTTGATGATAATGAAATGTAAAGGTTGCGCAACATGATGCTGGCGCACCCTAACTCTGACTAAATTAGAGACGGCGCATCTCTCCGATAAATGTTTCCGATGACACGCGTTGCGCAGGGACGGCTGATTGACTTTCCCCACACGGGGAATGTCTCTTCGCAGTATGGTCGCGCGTCAGTGTGTATATATATAAGCGAACGAAGGAAATCCTCGCGGGGGTGAGATGCGCGCGCGTGACCGTCCGCGTGCTTGGTGACGTCAGAGAACGCCCACAAAGCTAGAGAGAAAGAGAAAGAGAGAGGGAGGGGTCAGTCGCTACGAAATTAATCGTAGAATCGTTTTCCTCTTCGCATTCGTGCGGGGAATGTGCTGCTCAGGCGCGGGACTATTGGGAGATTAATTTTGACAGGGGGTGAAGAGGGCGCGTGATGAGTTTTCGTAGCTTTTATAAGGGTGATAAGATAACGAACTGCCTTGAGGGTTGCCAATGACCTTCAATCCAGGACAATAGACGAGTCTGCCTAAAAGTAGTGGGGTTGGATTTATCTGTGAGTTGGCAGATTTTTTCGCTGAAAATCACCCGAATGACTAGTATTCCCTAGATACATAGCATTGTTTTTTGGAGTCTCTGAGGTTTACGTTATTTACGATTTTTTTCAGTTTTCCTAATTTAGCAGGAGTATTTGCGGTAGAAAATATAAATTACACATTTTAAGAATACTAGAAGTGTCAATGCGCGCTTCGCGCGCTGCATCGTGGGCCAACCAATTTTACATGTCCATTTCATATCGACCAATCACAATCATTAGAGGTGACAATCTCAAGTTCATCTCTTTTTTGTATAGGATGACGTAAATAATTCAGGTTTAAAAGTTTTATTAAATTATAAAAAACTTAATTAAGGTATCAATTTTGAACATTATTCTTTTCTATATACATTTGCTCTTTATTGATTTGCATATCATTCAATAATTTATGTTAAATAAAACATTCGTAGATCTCGTATATTACTGTTATTAGTATAACTTCGTTTCGTAATGAACTGTTTATATAATCGCTATTGCACCAACATAAGAAAATTATAAATATGACAGAAAGAACAAGTATATATTTGTATTTCGTTTTCGTTTAATAATACTTTCTAGTATACGTAAAAATATAAAACGTATGTTACACGTGTAGTCGATTATGCTTGTACGTGATATCCATATTAATGGTATTGTTGTTTACCACGAGTCACAGTCGTTACCCTTCAACTTTATGTAATCTCTAATTTCATTTTCTCATAAATAATCCCACGTACTTATAGTCATTGCTACCCCTACCATCTATATGACACAGTGCCAAGGAATGAAATTAATTTTAAGCTAAAATCGCATTTTATGAGATTTAAACTGACGTCAACTACAGTGGTAGGGATATGTAGCATTGACGTTTCAAAGGGCAGCGGCGGGTATTTGATTATACTATCCTCGTAAACTTGGCTTATATCGCTGTAATAGAGACAACGTTGACTTGCTAAAAAGTAAATACAATAAGCAAATAAATTCATCGTAAATTGTGGGTTTGCACATAATTTATTTATTATAATTTATGATACTTTCATTTTTTATAAAAGAATACAATAAAAGCATTAATACATACTATAAGTATACTTTACAAGCATATTTTTCGTTTCATGAAAATTTTATGCCAATAACATCTTTTATTTTAGTTTAAAATTTTTAGCGCTGTCTGACACAATCACTACAAATATTTTAATTACAATATGCACCAGGCAGAGTAATTAATACGTTGTTTTTCTCTTTGTTACAGCCATAGCAAATCCCAGGGCGCCCCCTGGAACAAAGGATGCTATCAAGAGTTTTAACTACGATTATTCTTACTTTTCTATGGACGTAAGTATTGAAGTAAAAAATCGCTGAGGCACTATTCCCCCATTCCAAGCACTTTGTACGTACACGCGCGCGAAGAAAGAGGGATCGGGTCTGATAAAACTCCGAAAAATGCCGAGCACGTAGACGGGCTATGCGCGCGGCGTCTGCAATATTCAAGAAAATATCATCGGCGAAATAAGCCCGCGGCGAGAGAGATACCATCTCCTGTTTCTCATAAGCGATTCATGAAGCCATGAATTTACGACGGCCGCGTTTTTGTCGATTACTCCCACGACAATCGCGCCTTATTACGAGCCACTTTCCGTTCCTTAATCCTACGCTCGGCTGCTTATGTCCCCAGCGCGACACGCGTGTTCGTGCCACGGGTATATCGCGGATGATGGGCTTTTTGTTCCTATATAAAGCGGCGGTTCTCCTTTCTGTTCACAGCCCAAAGACGAAAATTACTCCACTCAGATTATGGTGTACAAGGATATCGGCGAGGAGATGTTGGAGCACGCGTTCGAGGGTGAGTTTTGGGAGTATGAAAATGCAGGCGAATGAGAAATCGTAACGATTCGCTGTAACCATAATCGTAACAGTGAGCCCGAGACGTGTCTATAACACTTCTTATATTGTTTTTGGATTATATAGCTAACTTACATTATGACATTGGATCATAGAATCTGTTATCTGAAAATATATTTATCCGTTTTTATTCTTTTTGAAAAAGTAGATTTCTTTTTTATTATAAGAAAAAGGGGTGCAAGTATAAAAATAGCCCAACTAATAGCCATTATGTGAAAGTTCTGTACACGGATATCCATCATTCGCCATTAGTAGTCTTTTGCTACCTGGTCGAAATAAAGCTCTATACCTATATAAGATTGATTCTTTTTTCTTCCTCGTACGAAGTGATTGATCGCTATCGAGACACCGTGCTCACTGTGCGATTTCTTCTAGAGTAGAGTATTACAACGAGGCCAGAATCGTATAAAAATAAATGGGAGAATTAATGGCACCGTTCAATCATTGCCCTTTAGGATACAACGTTTGTATATTCGCGTACGGGCAGACGGGCGCGGGCAAGTCGTATACCATGATGGGAAAACAGGAGGAGGGCCAAGAGGGAATAATCCCTCAGATCTGCAAGGACCTCTTCCGGCGTATCGTCGACTCGAACGAGGACATGAAGCACTCGGTTGAGGTCAGCTACATGGAAATTTACTGCGAGCGCGTGCGCGATCTTCTCAATCCGAAGAACAAAGGTAACCTGCGCGTCAGGGAGCATCCGCTGCTCGGACCCTACGTCGAGGACCTGTCCAAGCTCGCCGTCATGTCATACGAGGACATTCACAACCTCATCGACGAGGGCAACAAAGCCAGGTGGGCTATTATCTCTCGCCACTTTATTGTGTTTGCCCACTCTTGAACATTTCCGATAGAGAGAGCGAGGCAAATATTTGGGGCTTTATATTGCAGTTGATTAATTACAAGTAAATGTAACATTCATTTATTACCGAGGATTGACGCTTTTTTTAGAACAGAGAATCCTATTCATTGTGTACCTATTGAGGTTGATCGAAAGTCAATTGTATTGGAAAACAATAAAGTGTATATCAATTTTCGTTATAACAGTTTATTTAATATTATACTTTATTGCTTATACAATGTTGTGTCTGAGTATTGATTTTCTATTTTGTATGATATATAAGCCTGTTTGACTATAATCAATACCCTCTGTATGTACAAGTAGACGTGTTATTTCTTAATACTATATATAACCTGATGTTCTCTGAAAATTACGCATATTGATTTTCAATATACCAATATCAAATTATGAGAAATAAAGAGCTTGATTTGATGCTTTAGCTAACTACTTATCGAAACAGCTGTTAACAATGATTTTAATTTTTGCTTTTGCTCTTGATAGAGGATAAATAAAATACATCTTGATCAGAAAAATATCACGCTCTGTCAAATCAGTGGTTTATTTATAACTGTTTTAATCAGTAAATATTCACAAATTATCAGTGAATTTTCACTGATTATCAGTTATAAGTATAACAAGAGAGCAAGTCTATAAATCCGTGCTTCTTGATCTGATCGACAGAACGGTGGCAGCAACGAACATGAACGAGACATCAAGCAGGTCACACGCGGTCTTCACAATATTCTTCACCCAGCAGAGGCAGGATAACTCGACGGGCTTGGTCACAGAGAAGGTGAGCAAAATCTCACTGGTCGATCTCGCCGGCTCGGAACGCGCCGATTCCACGGGGGCGAAGGGCACCCGACTCAAGGAGGGCGCCAACATTAACAAGAGCTTGACGACTCTGGGAAAAGTCATCAGTGCCCTTGCCGAAATTGTGAGTTATGCTTTTTTCACTTGGTCATTTCTATAATAATTTTAGTCAGGGAATATTCCAGATTTTCAATTATAGACTTTATTCCTCTGCTATTCTTTGATTGAATAATGTGTCTTGAATAACTAGCGCGGCAATAGATGATTTTTATTGCACAACATTATATAAATATAAAATACTAATCAATTAATACTTTCTTTGTGGTAAGGATCCACATGTTTTTAGAATTTCATAATATCCGAAGTATAATTTGTACAAATCTTTTATTTTTCTGGTTTTATAATTTCGGATAACAGCTAAATAGATGCAAGCTCATTATAATGATAAATGAATCATCTTATATTTATTCATATATCACGTAACTAAATTATACTTTCCTTTTTACCATTCTTCTTGCTACGTATATCATTCGACTTCTACTTTCCTTGGACATTCATAGGCGGTAGGTTATCATAATTACTTACGTATTTAATTATTTTTACATTTTGAACATTTAAATTTTATTGATTATTTCACACAGGCAATGAAAGATAAGAAAAAGAAAAAAGCCGATTTCATACCTTACCGAGATTCAGTATTAACATGGTTGTTGCGTGAAAACCTTGGTGGTAATTCCAAAACAGCCATGATTGCAGCAGTTAGTCCTGCAGATATTAACTATGATGAAACCCTTTCAACCCTCAGGTAATTTTAAATATTCCATTATGAAAAATATTACTAGAGTTCTGAGTAAATATTCACTTACGTATGTGAAAAAAGCTGTTTTGATATAAATGTTTGAAAATTGCTGCACGTAACAATTTATAAAATTATAACATCCGTTGTCGCTCGATTCCAAAAAAACACCTGAAAAATGATTCTCAAACATTTAATATGCTGAATTTGTAAAAATTTAGTTGCATGCGAATTTCGGTAGAAAAACAAAGACATAATGTGGTTTCACAGATACGCAGATAGAGCGAAGCAAATCGTGTGCAAGGCTGTTGTCAACGAGGATGCGAACGCAAAAATCATTCGCGAGCTCAAGGAGGAGATTCAGAAACTGCGCGAGTTGCTGAAGCAGGAGGGAATCGACTACCAAGAAGGTAAGACTTTATTTCCGTCTTCTGAACGCTGCAACTACCGTTTGTTCAATCTAACATTTAGGCTTTTACTAACATAATGTAAATATGTATTTATATTTAAGAATTTCTACTTGAAAATTCACTAACTTATATAATCATAAGAGTAAGCCAGAAAGCTGCTAATAATCGCCTGTAGTTAAATATCTGTTTGTGATTAATTGAAACTCTTTATATTGAATTTTACATTTATTGTTGTTCTATCTATACTGAGATTGATAAGTATTGGTAACAGATTGTCTTTAAATTTGATGATGAAAAAAGTGTATATTACATACGAAATAGCCAAGCCAATTCACACTATTTTTTTTCTTCCCGTACGCCACTACGTAGGGCCAGATGGCAAAATCACTTACGAAAAGAAAGAGTCTAGTAAGTAAACAAACGTACCAGCAATCGTGAGCAAGAAAACAAAACATCCTATATCTTGACTTTTCTTATACACCCACGGCTTTGATACCTCGCTTTCTTTTCATGGCACATATTATTATTGAGACGATATGACAATTGTACAGCAAGAGTGCGTTTCGTTTTGTGAATGAAGTGTTCATGAACCATTTTGTCGAGGTGGATGCGCGCGAGAGATGTTGCCTCGCGTATACGCGTATAACGCTGTTGACGCCAAACCAAACCTGCTTCTATCAAAGAACCGAAACGTAATAACGTTGGAAAATCGGGCGTTATATTAGTTTTTAAATGAATAAAAGATACAATACCAAGTAAATATGAAATAGCTTCCCCCGCGAGAAATAAATCGAAGATAAATGGGAAGGCGAAGGAAGATCAGTATTGTCGATACAAATCGGTTTGCAAGGTTTCTGTTTTGATTTTAAACTAGATTACGCGGGTACTAGAACTATTTTCAATGGAGACTGCACGTACTACACTTACGTGCCAACTCGCCTGTCTTTCGACTGTGTATTATATTTAACGTTGAATGGAAATGAATTTTCGTTGGCCTAACGTGAAAAACGTCCTCGCTTCTGGCTGCCATCTTCGTTTACACGTTTCTCTGTGTTTGTTAATACTATACGTTTCTTCGACGATGTACATACATATATGCGCGTTCCCTGTATCGACTTTGCCATTCCTCACGTAATGATGCTTTTCCGCGCACGCAACTCCGGTATACTGCACACTATACGGTGTAGTTACACGTTTGTGTACGCGACTCGCGTGAGTGTGCGAAGGAATATTACCTTTTGTTTTTTTTTTCTTTTCGTGAAGCTTGGTTTTGGTAGTACTTGGTAGCATAAATATTCAGTTTCAATCACATTGGCTCGCGGTTTAGTGAAGGATGAGCTCGCAGTAATTTTGCAACGTCAGTGTTTTTTATTTTAAGTGCGAATTTTGGACGTATTCTTTGTATTGCGGTTTCTAAAAGTTTTAAGAGTATTTTTTTAAGTAGGTAGCAGTTTTTTTACAGTTTTACAAACGAGTTGTCTTTTATATACCTACTTATTATCAGAAGTAATCATAAATAATATTATAAGTGCTATTAATGCTAATGACCTTTCAAGATCAAGAATTTGGATTACTGACGCGATATATTTATATAGAACAGAGAATCAAAAAGAGGATTTTATATGATAAGTGAATCAATATTTATTACACCCAAATTAATTGTAAACTTCGGAAGTAATTACATTGTTACGGTGTTCACAATAAAATGTCGTCTTCCTAAAAGTCTGTGATCTGTAAATTTTATTGCCAGTAGAGCTCAATATTTTTAATCGTTAAAACTGAGTCCTTGTAAAGTCAACTGTTTAATAAAGTTTTCCTGAAAAGATTGGCGTATGAAAATAAATGGAGATTTAGGCTGATACGTAAAAAATGTACTTATAGATATGTAAAAAAAGAGAGATTCATATAATCGGATAAAATACGATACAGTAGTTGATTAACTTACGACATAACTAACAGAATGTCGGTAACAGTAAACAGTTTAAAGCGTAGTCGCTTGAGCTTTGTAGAACTTTTGTCGACTCGCTTATTCACAGCGCGTTGAGATCGAGTTTGGCTTTTAATCCTTTCTGTGGTCATCGGAGCGTAATACTTTTCCACTCTATCTTTCTACTGTAAAGTATGTTGATTATGAACATTGCTTTCATACGAGCCACAAGTGCGTTGCATGGCAGTTTTTCATAGCAGCGAGTATGCCGCAAATATATCGCTTTCAATGATTATGCGTAAACATGACATACAGAATCTGCGTCTAAGCGCTTGCAGAAAGTATGTTCTATAAGAAAAGCTTTTATTGACCAAGTGTCCGACTGGACACGCGTATTGAGGAAAAAGTTCAGCGCGTTGCATTGAACTACAAAGAAATGAGTAACATTCACAGTTACTAATTAGCGTCATGAAATTGTACCTTTTTTCTCAATGAATATATACACATCTTTTAGCTTTCAGTGTTATAAAAATCGTGGTGTCAACTAGAAATTGAAAAAAAAATTTTTTCCTCTAACTGAAGGAAGGCATATATAACTCTATGAAAAAATTAACAATTGGCATTAGTAGTTTCATCGATTGTTGACGCCACAGGATTGGCGCACATTTGACGATCGCTTGCGTCGGTTTTGCAAGCATCCAGTTAGCGAGGCCGGGGCTTTAATAGATAATTTCATTGTTTGCGCAGGAGACGTTACTTCTTTTATCCGAAATTCAAAAAGAGAGGACGATCCGAAGGAAATAAGACAAAGGATCCCTTCTCACCCAACTTCAACCTTGGCCGAAGAAGCCGTCGAACAGCTGCAGGCCTCGGAAAAGCTCATAGCAGGTAAGAATCCTTTCATTAATTCGCATTGTTAAGATAGTTAGCGAATTTTAATTGCTACTGGGATCTTAATTGTATTCTTTTCGTTATTCTTGTGATTTTCGCAATTATGAGAACGTTAATACTGTAATTCTTATCGTTGAATAAAGAGATTTTTTCCGTGAACATAAAGTTGGAAAATAAAGAATGGAAGTTTCTATGGGAATAATGGGAGAACATTTGATATCCGTTTTGCAGAACTAAACGAAACGTGGGAGGAAAAGTTGAAGCGGACGGAGACAATACGGCTGCAGCGGGAGGCCGTGTTCGCCGAGATGGGCGTCGCGGTGAAAGAGGACGGAGTGACCGTGGGAGTGTTCTCGCCGAAGAAGACACCCCACCTGGTGAATCTGAACGAGGACCCGTTGATGTCGGAGTGCCTGCTCTACTACATCAAGGACGGCTTCACGCGAATCGGCAGCGCCGAGGCCAACATTCCCCAAGATATCCAGCTGTGCGGTCCTCACATTCTAAGCGAGCACTGCGTGTTCGAAAATCACGAGGGCATCATAACTCTGATTCCCAAACCGGGAGCGCTTATCTACGTCAACGGCCGCGTCGTAACCGAGCCCCTCCTCCTCAAGACCGGCTCCCGAGTGATCCTCGGGAAGAACCACGTCTTCAGGTTCAACCACCCGGATCAAGGTTAGCGCTATTATTATGACTCAGAGATTTTATCCTTGGCAATGGCTTTTGAATATCAACAAAGTTTTGATGCGGATAGAAGTCTTCTTTTTGATTGAAGAAATTTTTAAATATGTATAAATCTAGCATTAACTATTCTTCCTTCCACATTACTTTAGCCAATTATAGATAGTCTTGTTTTTCGATAAGAGAGAATAAGTCTGCAAAATAGTTAAAGAATTTATAATAGAAAATAATTTTTATAGTTATGTATAGCTTGTACTTTTCATTGATTTCGTATGATCGAATTCACAAATTGGATTTCAAATAATTGCACTGAAAACCTAACGGTTTTTAATAATACTTGTTCAAACGGATTGACGTAAAACTTCATGCTTTGTGCACGTTGAACAAAAGCAGAAATTCGCGTAATTAATCCATAAAACTGGGTAGAATTGTCAATTATACATAATGAACATCTAATAATAAAGCACGCATCGATCGTCCAACAGTACGCGAGCGACGGGAGAAAAGCTCCCCGGCCGAAACTCCCGGCAACGGCGAAACGGTCGACTGGAACTTCGCACAGATCGAGCTGTTGGAGAAGCAGGGCATCGATCTCAAAGCCGAGATGGACAAGCGTCTTCTAGTTCTCGAGGAACAGTTTCGCAAGGAGAAGGAAGAGGCGGACCTGCTGTTCGAAGAACAAAGAAAAGTATGATCGATAAAGAGAGTAGACGAGCGCGTTTAGTAGTGTTACAAAAATTAATAAAATTGCTCTACGTGTGTTGTAGAATTACGAGGCTCGAATAGACGCCTTGCAAAAGCAGGTAGAAGAGCAGAGCATGACGATGTCGATGTACAGCAGCTACACTCCCGAAGACTTTAATAATATTGAGGAGGATATTTTTGGTGAGTAGGAATTTTCCAATTTCATTGATTATTTATTACTTGACATTATTCACATGTAATACAACACGTGGCATTCTCTTAATTGCATCACAGTTCACAGTTTTTATCAATATTGTATACTAAAAGGTTCCCTTTCCGCATTTCCATCTTTTGGGAATCAACAGTATTTCGATATCACAGCATGACCTTTACCACTTTTTGTGTGCGCATCTCTTTCATTCGTGCTCAGCCTAGTATATCTAATACGTGATTTCATTATCTATCATGGTAATATTAAAGCTTATGCTTTATTACAATTTACAATCTTTCAACTACACTTTACTACTTTATATCAGTCAAAGATTTTTAAGTTTAAAATACACTTGTGTACACTCACCCAACTTTCTTGAGTAGATGATAGCGGACTCGTCGTTGGCGAATGTTTAAGTATGGACATTCACGAACGATGAGTTCCTTTCTTTTTACTGTAATTTTTCTGCTTGGCTTATCTGACTGTTTCGCCCGATTATTGCTTGCATTTCAGTCAACCCATTGTTTGACGCAGAGAGCAACTGGGGCGAGCGTGAATTTCAGCTGGCTAGCTGGGCATTTCGCAAATGGAAGTACCATCAGTTTACCAGTTTACGTGATGATCTCTGGGGCAATGCTATCTTTCTTAAGGAGGCTAACGCCATTTCCGTGGAACTCAAGAAAAAGGTTTGTTATCCTCTTTTAATGCCAACTTTTTCCACGACAAGAGCTTGATTACAACTACTAGGAATCTTTGTTTTCTTTTAAAGGTACAATTCCAATTTACCTTGCTTACCGACACCCTCTATTCCCCGCTACCGCCCGACCTCTTACCAGCCATCGATGATGAAGAAGAGGAAGAGAGGCCCTTCCCTCGTACGATTGTCGCAGTCGAAGTGCAGGATCTTAAAAATGGTGCCACTCATTATTGGACTCTTGACAAACTAAGGTAGGTTTTTACTCTCGTCAACCTCATGTTTCCTTGTAGGAATAACGAAGAAATTTCAAGTTTTATCAATTATAAGTAACCATTTTTACTCTGAAAGGTTTAGCTTTGTTATTTATACATTAAAAGCTTTGCTGTAGTATACATTTGCCATAGAAAACGCTTGTTCAATAAAGGTTAAACTGTTAAAACACTATTCACTCTTATATTTAAAGGTTATTTTACCAAAAAAGATCAGTTTTATTTTATAAAATAGCAAACGATAGTAACTGTACAGCAATTCGGGACTTTTGTATATGTACATGGCAACGAGACAAACGACTGAGTACAACAGCACACAGAGACTCTCGTTGTGCGGACCGACGAAGACGCGGACTCTCTTAGCCCCCATCTTTCTCTCATATGGAGACACATTAATTTTGTCCGTACGGTAGACGCACACTGGTGTATAGCATAGACGGAAACACACACGATCGTAATCGGTACATGATGTTGTTGGCTTTGTAGACAGCGCTTGGAGCTGATGCGGCTCACGTACAGCGAAGACACGAGTCCCAGCACTCTGGATGCCAAAGAGGAGATTTTCCAATTCCTCATGGCCCATCACCACGCTAATCCGAAGCTATCGCTCGCAAACCTCTTGCCCTCGAGGTTGGTGTCTCGGTCCGCGCACGACGAGTCCGCCACGCGCACGCCACACACTTTATCATCGTGCTATGTACCTCTGTCACATGACGAGCTCTTTCTTTATCTTTCTTTATCTCACCGCCAAGCGCACAACTCATTTTCTCATGATTTCACCAAAAAGACGTCCCGAGATGGATGGAACAATCTTTGCACTATATAGTATCAGCTCACCTCCGTTTGATCGGATAGAGACTTGTTCTAGCTAGAGTTTATTTTTAGTATACGATGTAAAAAGACACGCGGTTTTAGGGGTGACAGTTTGGAGTGGAAGTATCAAATTAAATAGCTTAGAATTTCACAATCACCCTTATAATATGATTTGCTTGATAAAACTCACATTTTTACATCATAGTTACACACAATCACAAGGAATATGCAGATAATACCAGTTAAATCATCTAGCAGTTATTGCGTAAATTATGGACAAAAATGTCGTCTCAAAATTTTCTACGATTTTGAATACAGCTGATTTTAAATAGTACCGCAAAAGTAATACGTATTTTGAAATGGTACTTTTTCATCTATTATAGTAATCCTTTAAAATTCTTGTTTAATTAATTTTATAATATATTATATTCCAATATATAATCAACGTTCATTTCACGCTTTTAGTGTAATCAATAAGTTTTGCGCTCAGCTGTTATTTTTCTTATTCTTGCTGCTATTGATCGCTTGAATTTGAAATATGTATGAGCGTGTCGTCCTCGCAAGATGTGAATGACGTTTAAGCTCTTGAACTGCAAACATATCTTCTGGAAGACAGTTATGCCCTCGTGCAAAAATGTGCTCTTGCTAATGTATTGAATATTTGCCAAAAAAGTGCAATGTCATCAGCTATGTATAATATCAGGATGTTTTTGTTGCTCAAATCTTCTATCAAGATCCATTCGATGTGCTTTTTTCTCTGAGAATGATATGAAATAATGCAAGGTCAAAGTACATATGGATGACAGCAATATACCTTAAACATTGTGACGATACAGTTGAAAAAATTATTTTTAAAAATGATTGTTTTTTCATTGTTTATCTCCTTTATCATTCTGATAACCGAATGTTTTATACGATTAAAATATATAAGTAGCAAGTTTTCAAAGTCTAGTGGTTTTTGATGTGATATATTTGAAACGTATTTGCTTTGATGCAAATAATCGGTATTAATCTCTGCATAATATTCGAGTCTTCCTATCAAAAGTAATAATTTAAGCTTCCAAGACTATTGTCAGAAAGCGCTTTAGCATTCTGCTTATTTGTAATACGTTATTATCTTCAAGCTTTAAGTTCTAGCTATAGGTATTATAAAAATATTTTGTTGTCCTCCGAATTCTGTTCTCATATTTTTTAAAAGGCAGTGTTTTATAATTGCTTTTACCTTTGTATTTAAAACAAGATTGAATTAAAATATCGTATTATATAAAAGAATGGACTAGAAATCATATACACATGAACAATTGAAATTTTTTATAACATAAACTTTGTATATACGTCTGATTGAATCCCATATATTTTCACTTAGCTATGTAATATGAATATATAATTAAAGGAGAATGCCCACGATAGCCCATACAAAGTATTAATGAAAAATCTATCAAATTGATCTCAATATAAAGGATCTACATAGAAATTCAAATATAAATGAAAATTCACTTACGCACGAAAATAGTACATTACACACCTAGGGTGTAAAAGTGAAGAATGTCCTAGGGCGCATGTAAATTGCTATCTGTAGCATTCTTTATTTGTTCTCGTGGTGCGTATACGTTCTTTTCGTCTACCGGGCCAAAAGTACCACTTTTGGCCCGCTAGGCAAAAAAATATTATAAAAAGTCATTATTTTCAATTTTTACTAATGAATGTCGATCATAATCCTTATTTTTACACTTAACTTATCAAAATTCACGATCGATTTTCGTGAGATTCTCGTCACACAAATTTCTTTTTGATTTTCATATTTTGTTATACTTTAACACTTAAGACAGCCACCTTGTCTTCTGCTAGGGTCGCAATTTACACATGCTCTGGACTGGCCAATTCATTACCTCTCTTATAGATGCATAATATACTATTAAATAACAAATTTTTAAAAAATTACGTCGCTCAGCGCTCAGGGCTGAAAATGCTTATATTATGCCCGGCGCGAAAGTGTTAAACAATCGTATTTTCAGACCCGGTCAAACATATCCAGCTAGGAAATCCTGCTGGATCCGGGTGGATTTATATGGATTTCAGTAGATTTTTTAGCTAGGTTCCTACTTCAATCCATGTCACATGGGAAATCCAGCTGGGAAATCCATGTGACATGGATCAAAGTAGGAATCTAGCTAAAAAATTTACTGAAATCTATGTAAATCCACCCGCATCCAACTGGGTTTCCTAGCTGGATATTTTTGACCGGAGAACGTTTTCATAATACGTTTCCCTATTTTGTATTATTATTAAGCATCTGTGGGTATACTCCTTTTGACTTTACTCTGATATTGAACAGTTCTGAATTTCGAAGAATTATTTGAATTAAGATAAAATCTTTCCTGCAATAAGAAAGCTCCTTATTATTGATCGAGATGAAAAAATTTTCAATATTATATTTAGACATTAAATCGTTTTTGCTTCGGTGCATTTGCTTGTAAATTGAGTCTTATTATTGGACACAAGCTATTATGATTCCACTATGTTTCCTTTGTATACATTCAAATGTTCGAAGTTCTAGCATGTCGCATAGTGCTGATTCCTCGAGTATAAAATATCACAGAACAAAGAATCACGATTGCGTCAAAATTTTTTTTTTATTCCCTTTCAACAGACAAAGGTTGGAGTTGATGCGTGAAATGTACCACAACGAAGCTGAACTGTCGCCAACTTCCCCAGATTATAATATTGAGAACATCACTGGCGGTGATCCATTTTATGACCGATTCCCATGGTTCCGTATGGTTGGCAGGTAAAGATTCTTCGTCATGTTTTTTCATTTAATAATACATTTTTAAGGAAAGTAAAAAATATTGAATTATACGGAAATTTCTTATTTTCACAGATCTTTTGTGTATTTGAGCAACTTACTGTATCCAGTACCTCTGATTCATAAAATTGCTATTGTAAACGAAAAAGGAGATGTAAAGGGTTATCTCCGGGTTGCTGTGCAAGCAGTTGTTGGTACGTCGATTCATTTTCAATTCTCAAAATTGTTATTATTAATTTTTCATAACTTTTAAATATTTCATTATTATTTATATACAAATATTAAAAAACTATTAAATTTGCATAGTAGTAAGTATAAGAATCGGTCGGTGAAAATACATTATAAGCATAAAAATCTATTACTACCCAGGCCAATTGGCACTTAGCAAACGGATCAATACTATGCCAGTCTTGGAATAGATTGTCCTGAATATTCAAAGAATTCAAAGAACGTTTATTACTCTCCACTTCTATTCTGCTTATTATCATTATTAATTTTTTTTGCATGAATAATAATTACAATTTAAAAGATAATCCACGAACATACCAATATATATTGCTGAATTTATACTTACCACGTCCTCGTGACATACATTCCGACCACACGCGCGACATCCACTTAATCTTAGCCCAAGCTTAACGAACACTTTCTCCTAGAAGAGGAAAACAGTGAATACTCAAGCGGCGTAAGACAGTCGGCTCGTATCTCCTTCGACGACGATCTATTCGGGAGCACGCAGCGCCAGAATCGGCGCAACACCCTGCTCGCCCAGACCCTCGAGAAAAATCAGCAGATCCTGCTACAGGAGGAGCGCGTCGTCGAAGGTCAGACCGAAAACAAGGAGGCTAAGAGCGACAATATCATTAAGGAGGGCAATGAGATGAAGGAGGAGGACGAGGTTGGCGACGCAGACAGCGGCCGCGGAGACAGCTCCGTGTCTAGTGATATGAAGGAGGAAGAGCTGCCCGAACATCTACAGCCCGGCTGCGAGTTTACCTTCCGCGTTACCGTGCTTCAGGCTATGGGTATCGCTACCGAGTACGCCGACATATTCTGTCAATTCAAGTAAGTTTTCACGTGTAGTTGCACTATTATAAAGGAATATTATATTAACTTAATAGTAATTATTTCATATTCCGGTAGAATGCATTATTGACAATTGATTCGATTTACAGTTTTTTGCACCGGCACGACGAAGCTTTCTCAACGGAGCCTGTGAAGAACACCGGAAAAGGAAATCCTCCTGGTTTCTACCACGTACAAAATGTACGTTTTTTAATAAAATACTTATTTGAAATCTTTGTCGCAGACAAGTAAACTAATGTTATTCTTTTATGTCTTTTGCAGATAACTGTTACAGTCACAAAGTCATTTATAGAATATTTGAAGACGCAGCCAATAGTCTTCGAGGTCTTTGGCCATTATCAGCAGCATCCTCTCCACAAGGACGCTAAGCTCGAATAGTAAGGACGTTGCATTATTTTTACATTAATATCACCCCTATAGTTGCGTAGATTCTGTGAGACCTTCAACATCTATTTATAAGTCCTGACGCTCGCATACGCCGTGAAACTGCGCCGCATACATGTTTTACTGTCTGATGTTGAAAGTTCACTTTCCATTTAACTATTGTTATATTTAATAAGTAATAACTATCTGCGGTTATAACTTTATTAAAAAAACGGACAAACTCTTACGAAGCAAGTTTAATCATGCATGACAGCGTTATAAATATAACTTTTATCTTCATTTTTTAAATAAAAACTTGATACTATAAGAATGTTACAACTTTGTAACTTGTTTGAAAGTCACGGAGTACTGCAACAAGATGAATGCAGGCACGTGCACATATATAATTTTCAATAAAAGCCCTTTGTTGCACAAGTCTAGTAGTAAATGCCCTGTTAGGTCATCCACGCCATTTATTCTCAGAGCCCTCCATAATTAGTATGAATGAATGAAGTTAAAATGTTGAATTAACTGGATCATCCGCCTCGTAGCGTACGACAACCACCTAAGCGCATGCTTCCGCCATCAATTCCCATCAGCCAGCCGGTGCGTTCGCCCAAGTTCGGCAGCGTGCTGCCGTCCCCGAGCACCTCGCACGTGCACGCCAAGTACGACGTGCTCGTCTGGTTCGAGATCTGCGAGCTGGCGCCCAACGGCGAGTACGTGCCCGCGGTGGTCGACCACAGCGACGACCTGCCCTGCCGCGGCCTCTTCCGGCTGCACCAGGGCATCCAGCGTCGCATCCGCATCACAATTGTGCACGAGCAGGCGCCCGAGCTGCGCTGGAAGGACGTGCGCGAGCTCGTCGTCGGTCGCATCAGGAACACGCCCGAGCCCGAAGAAGAGGACAACGACTCGTCGGTCCTCTCGCTCGGGCTCTTCCCTGGCGAGTACCTCGATGTGCCCGGGGACGACCGGTGCATGTACAGATTCGAGGCCGCCTGGGACAGCTCCCTTCACAACTCCGCCCTGCTCAACAGGGTCACCTCCTACGGCGAGCAGATCTTTATGACCATTTCGGCTTATCTGGAGGTAAACTTTCTTGCACTTCCCGCATCGAAACTCAAAGCTCATGGTTATCTGACACTGATGGTTACTTTCTCCATCGCCAGCTGGAGAACTGCGGCAGGCCAGCCATTGTCACCAAGGATCTGAGTATGATAATCCACGGTCGCGACGCGAGGGTCGGTCCGCGAACACTGAAGGACCTCTTCAGCGGCAGCTACCGCAACCAGGAGGCAAACAGGCTGAGCGGCGTCTACGAGCTTGTTCTTCGGCGTGCTTCTGAAGCAGGTAGCCCAGGTTTGTCTAGTCTAACCCTTAGCAAAACCCTCACCCTCTTTTCCCGCCCTTTGGCTAGTTTATCCATGAATGTTGTGACGTGACGTACTGCTTGCCTAAATGTCGTGCAACTTGATAAAAAATTATCAATTTATTATTCTTAAAGTTCGCGCTAATATAAATTTAACGTTTACTTCTTAAAGACACTGCAAAAAAGTCTTTCTAAATATTGCACTTGGCTTCTGTCTTTACATCTGTGTGAAATCCACACTTGCAATTAAAACAGTTTACGAGTGCACTTTCGTTCGTTGCAGGCGTACAAAGGCGACAACGTCGTGTACTGGACACAAGCTCCACTTACGTAAGAGGCGAGGAGAATCTGGATGGCTGGAGGCCTCGCGGCGACAGTCTAATTTTCGACCACCAGTGGGAGCTCGAGAAACTTACAAGGCTCGAGGAGGTCGAGCGCGTTAGGCATACTCTCCTTCTGCGGGAGAAACTCGGAATTGACAAGAATCTTTTCTGCAACAAGACTTCACACGACTTTACGAAGAGCGAGAAGGTGCGCATTTACAATAAACAGTGCCTACGATGCTAAGGCAATGACTAAAATCGATTTTGCAAAATGCAGGAAGTTTGTAACATGGTGGCAAAGGCCACGAACGAATCACACGCCAGCCCGGTGAAGCTAAAGAAGTCCACCAGCAAAGACGTGTACGAGCCCTGGGACATGACCGAGCGCGAGAAGGAGGTCACCACGAAGTACATTAAGTTGATCCAGGGCCGCATTCCAAACAAACAGGAGCCGATTGTCCTGTCGGACGTCTCACCGGGCGAGGACACCCTCGGCGACTTGACCACCTCGATGATGTCCTCCGTAGTATCCTCCTCATCCCAAGAGTCAGTATTACCCCGATTATGCGATTACGAGCAGGTAACTTTTTTCCTCGTATGCCTGAAACGCCCTGTAGCGGTTGTCTCTGCCTCGATGCGCTGTACAGCTTGTATTGGTGAGATATTATTCTTTTCCGTCTACATCACACTCATTACGGCAGCAGCTCAAGCAGCTTGTAGTGTACATACACTCATGATTACTGCAGGTCTCTCAAAGGAAGAGTGTTATTTAACATTACAAATATTAAAGTCCGTTCCAATAACTTGAAAGCTTATATTATAAGTACAGAACTTTTAAGTCTAACGATAATAAGATTTTCGTTTTTATAAAAATTTAGACTGCTGGATGAATAGAAAACAATTATTTTAAAATACGCTTTTCCTTTATAAATTATTCCAATTAGTTGATTTCAGTTTTTTTTTCAAATTTTCTTTTTTTTTATTCATCTATTTTATTGATTTCCTCTCAAAAAGACACCCTTTGATTTGATTATACTTATGAGTTGCTTGCAATATATACTCAAGCTCTCACTCAAGTAAGCGTTTGTATCAATCACCTACTCTACATAAAACCGAACGAAAGTATAAGTGAGCGTTAGTCGTTGAGGTGTAAATGATGCAGAGGCGAGTGTAAAATACACACATACACACGTACCTACAACATATGCAAGGACTTTCCTCGACGCTTGCTTTATGATAGACAACCGCTGAGTATAAAGAAATGAAAAAAAGGGAGTGACGAAAGGTAATAGGAGAGCGCGTCTCGGGTGATACAGGAGAGATGTTACTTGCAGTCCGCAGGAATAATAGTGAAGAGCAGGTCTAAGTCGTGCATCTTTAGGTTGAGCTCGCCCGAGCGCGCGAGGCTGCAGGAACTGCAGGACAGCATGTTGGCAGGCGAGACAGCGGCTCACGGCGGCGGCGCTGGCTCCGTGGCGCCCGCGCCCCTCGGCTCCTCATCACCCGTCAAGGAGAGCCTCGTGCTCTACGTGCCCGAGGTCGAGGAGATCCGCATCAGCCCGGTCATCGCCCGCAAAGGCTACCTCAATGTCCTAGAGCATAAGACTAACGGATGGAAAAAGCGATGGGTGGTGAGTGACTTTTCATAGCCGTCGATGCTCCAATGATATTTTTAGAATATTTCTAAGATTTTTCAAAACTCTTATCGATATATTACAAAGGAAATGTCTAACAATATCTCTATCGGCAATAGTGTTGACAAGTAGTCGTAATGAACAAATAATTCTCCTAAAACTTGCATTCATAAAAATTTCTTCTTTGTTTTAGTCGGTTCGCAGACCATACGTTTTTATTTTCCGGGAAGAGAAAGATCCCGTCGAAAGAGCATTGATAAACTTAGCAACCGCGCAAGTAGAATACTCAGAGGACCAGCTAGCTATGGTCAAAGTACCCAATACATTTAGGTAAGTTTAACAATTCATGCGTGGTCTAATTTTCTTGATAAAATATTCATTGCCGCTTTCGTTGCAGTGTCGTAACAAAGCATCGAGGATACCTTCTTCAGACTTTAGGCGATAAGGAAGTTTACGATTGGCTTTATGCGATTAACCCACTGTTGGCAGGTCAAATAAGGTAATGATTTTTCTTCGTCATATATAAAGATGCCTGACTAATCCTATGTTACACTACTTGCTTCATACATTTTATCGCGATAATAATGTTACTATAATTGAAGACCGTTTCTGAATCCCGAGTGGGTTAAAAAAAATGAAAAAGGAAGTGACGCCATGTGAATCGCGTGTGTTTGCAGGTCAAAGCTGGCGCGCAAAGGGCCAGGCGCGAACGGCATCCCGATAAGTCTGGCGCCGGTGTCGGGCGCCGCGATTGGCGTTGGAGGCGGCGCGACGGACAGTCAGGCCCAAGCCAAGTGAGTGGCAGACTCGCTGGCCGAGATGATGGGCGTCGTCGCCAAGGCCTCGAGGATCGTGCTGAACCGCTCTCACTCTGCCCTCGAGTCGCGGGACTTCTGTAGCTTTGGCTTTCCGATTGTTTTCGAGTGACGACGACGACCACCACCACCACCACCACCACCACTGCACGGCGAGGACGAGGACGATGACAACGACGACGATGACGGCGAGCTGACTGAGGATGCTGCTAGGCTTTATCGCTCTCCCAGGGCGCCGGAGCTCACCGGGCGTTTCCCCCGGAAACGTGACCACGGTCGAGCGAGCCGGGCGGTACCCTGCGCTGACGGACCCGCGCACTAGGCGACAGAAGACTACTTGCCACCGCCATCACCACCACCATTCTCAGCCGAAGACGCGAGCTTTAGCGTATAAGCACGAGGCATTCCGCACCTATATAGTGCAAATGTATACAAAGCATTCCCGAAGAGAGGACCGTCTCTCCCGAGTCGTTTTCTTTACTTTCGACACACGGCAGCATATACACACTTTCACACGTGCGCACATTTGTATGACGACTCGCCTGTTGGTCCACTTCCTTTCTCTCCTTCACCGCCATCTTCTTCCTTTTTTCCTTCCTTCCTTCCTTTTTTCTCCGTTTTCCTTATTCTATTACTCGTGATTAGCGAACAGGATCCCCGCGGAACGCAAGCCCGACAGGGCTACGTAAGGACGAAGGTAGACGCGAGAGTGAGAGAAATGATTACGGAAGCGAGCGACAAGGCCAGCGAGCCTCGCATTCATTCATCTACAAGGACAATGTCTCAATGCAATAAAGGGCGCACGCGCGACGTTGATTCTACTGTATTAAACGCGCGGTATTAAGCGGTACGCCCTTCGCTCTTTTCAACTATGACGAAAGCAAAAGAAAAAGATAAAAAACACATAAGTTGTAAGAAAGGAGGAGACGAAATAAAGCCAAAAATTGACATTAATATAATTATACGAAAATAAAGAGAGAAAAACAAATCCCTCTTGGTATGCTTTGGTATTCGGAAAGAAACATACATTCTCCTTGACGTTTCTAGGTGTAGAGCACGCGCCGCTATCGTTGCTTGCATATAAACTAAAGCCAACCAAAATCCAAGCCAATCGAGTGGCAATTAGACAAGAGTCAGTGAATCGAGAGTGAGGAAGAGACACGTCGTGGGAAGAAAGAGAGGGAGATAGAGAGAGTGTAAAAAGCTATCGGGAGCTCTCCGACCATGCGAAAGTCCGTTGTTCCTTGGCGATTACACACAGCTAGCCAACACGTAGACACGCGCGCAATCATAATCGCGCGCACTGCGGCACGTTCACGTTATACACTGAAAAACTCACCTATACACACCTGTTCAAGACGCGAAGGGAGGCGGAGGTGATACGCGCGTCATCCGGCGTTTTTGGTGTGGCTTCGCGGGCGCTTTCCCTGTGTAAATACGGCGCCGGTCGGCCGACACCGGACTCGCCGCTTTTCGCGGGTACAAAGCACACGCAGCACAGCCGCTCCCTGCTCTTTTCTCGGTAGATATTTTTATATATTTAGAGAGAGACAGTGAGAGCCGAAACGGCACAGCTACTCACACAGTCATGCAGTCACACACAGTCACAGTCACACACAGACACACGCGATCGTTCAGCCGAACTCGATTAAACGTCGCGCCGCGCCGAAAACACATGTCGGAGGAGAAACTTTGATATCGGGGACCGAGGCTGGAGAGGCTCGCACCCGTCGGCCATCCGTCGGCGACGATGGAGAGTTTGGAGTATGGTGCAATATATAAGCCGTTGCGGATGGCCGACGGGCCGCGTGGCAGAGACCAGAGAGTGGCTCAACGTTCTACAGTATATAATTTCTAGTCGAAAGGGAGTGTGCAGCTCGCGCTATAACGCAAGCTAATCCTTTTTTTGTTAATCGTTTTAAGGCATTTGAAGATATATTGTCTATTAATGATGAAATGAAAAAAAAAATAAAATAAAATAAAAAATAAAAAATAAGTCGATGAATCATTATCGAACGATGTGCGTGAAGAGGCGTTTGTATAATTTTGATCTCGAGAGAGCGAGAGAGAAACGGTAAAATTAATAATGAGACCGCCGACGCTGAACCGTCGGCGGCGGTTATAAATGATTATTATTCGCGATAAGAGCTGAGAAAAATCACGCACTACGAAGTCGCGCGCGAGACTATTAAGCGAGAGAGAGCGAGAGAGTGTGTGTGCGCGTACTTATATACTCATTAGAGATCCTCTGCGCAGGACATCAAGCGCACATACGAACGACATACAAGTGCGGACGGGATTTTTCTTATCGCGAGTCATTATATACAATACCAGTTTCGCTTGCTGACTGTTGTAGCGTTTAATATTATATATAGTTTTATTTTGTTATCGATTGCAGCAATCCGTATACATTAAATTAAACCATGTGTAAAATTATTACGAGAGACCGGGAGGAGTGAGAGAAAGAGAAAGAGAGAGGGGGCGAGTGATAGAGAAATAGAGAAAATTGAGAGAGGGGGAGGGTCAAGGAAGAAAGATAGAGCGTCGGGGAGTGGGATTTCGCGCGAGAGACGCGGAGCTCTCAATGTGCTATGTGCGAAACGACGTGTAGTGCGAGGAGATAAAGGCAATTGTATTGCGAGATCCGCGCGAGCCGGTGCAGAGAGCGTCTCTCCCGCGGGACTCACCGAGTCTAGAGAATTAAGCGCGCTGAGATGGAGACGGGTGACGTAAAGAGAGATGGAGAAAGAGATAATGGAAATTGTAAAAGAGAATATGATCACTTATATATATAAATAGTTATATATAAATATATACAGATATGCATAAATCAATTTAATATAAACAACGTTACTACACGCATTTAATGAAGGCGCAAGCGCGACGGAATTCACCAAAGAGAGGAGATGCAGGAGAATAAGAAAGAGGGTAAAAAGAAACTATGACAAACAAGAACAAACTTATATAAGGAACAAATAAACAAATTGTCACTATGAAAGAATCTCCGATTCTCTATGCTCTAAAGTAAAAAGTAAGTTCGTGTATTTATTTGTATGTTACTACAATCTTGGATTCGTGCAAAGCCGTTATATTGTTTTTGTTCAGGTCCTTTAATCGCTAAAACCGGAGAGAGGCCACTCTGAACCATGCATTAATGCTGTAACGTGTATTGATTATTACAATTACTTGACTTACACACTAGATCTACTGTAAGTGGTAATTAACGTGTAATAAAACCGATTAATAAAAGCTTATGCACTTCGTAATTTTATTTCGCTACTAGTAGTTGGCTAAACCTTTATCCTTCCCAAAAGTGTCACAAATAGTATGAAAAAGTATCGCTGAAAAAAGTCAAATTTATTTTTTTTCTGTGGCAAATATTTTTCGTATTTTCAAAGTAAAAGAAAGAATTTTCAGACTGAAAAATATATAATTTATTGCCTTTCAATATATTGATTGAAATGATTCTTTGATCCTTTTAGAGTCAGAAATTTTAGTTATTCAATAGAGAGCGTACACGTTGGAAACTATTTTTTTTTTTTGTAGAAAAACCAATACCAGCTTCGTTTAGATATTTAATGGAAATGTAGTCTGTTTGCAAACGTAAAAAAGAATTCTTTGATACGAATTTGTATTTTTTTTTTATTCTTTATAGCTTGAGTATTGAAATATTTAAATTACTGATTTTAAACGATCAAAGTTCGTTTCAGCGAAAACGCGTTCGTTTCAAGCAAAAAGCGCATGTCGTGTGCCACGAACACTGCAAAATGTCCTAATTTGACGATGACTTCCAATTTTATTTACATATGAAATGTTTTTTTCTTAATCAAATAAGCTTTAATTAATTTTTATATAGTTAAAATATTAATTTTGTTACAATATTTAAAATAAGAAAATATTCTGTCAATTAATTTGTACGATATGAATTTTTATGACAATTACACTTTAGTTATTTTAGAACCCTAACTAAACAAACATTTTAGCTTTAATATAATTGTGGAATTGTTTTTAATGCAGAGAACTATACGGAAAGAAAAATGTAACTTTTGTAGCATGGACTATTTCATACGACTATAGTAAGTTAGTGTAACGCTTCCCACTACAGATCGCGTGTAAACTTTTAAAGTGTGTAGTGTTCAATAGTACTTATAGAGAGTACGGTGCTCGAACAAATACTGTATACGTACGCGAAAGTCTTGGAGTAGCGCCAGGAGCGGCGTTTCGTATTTTTCGTATTTTTCCTGGATATGGAGTAAGCAGGATAAAAGCTAGTTTTATGTAGAAACAAAGGTCATTATATACATTCTTGTTTTCTTATAGCAATGGGGATCCCTATTATCTATCTATCTTTTAAAATAGAAGGATTAAATTGGATTCCTGAATCCTCCATACCCAGGACAATAGAGCATGTACGCCACGCGTTACAACTTTTTAAGGACTTTTATATACACGGCTAAAGTTTTCATTTCTTTTTATTTAACAATAATTTCTTAAAATACAATTGAATATGTAACTTATACATCAAGTTGAATTATTTTTAACAATAAATAAATTTATAACATTATTCTAGATGTTTTGGAATATAGCTTTCATATTTCCGGACTTTTATATTTCTTGTCTGCATGGTGTTGTTTATGCACCTAAGAATTCTACAAATATTAATTTATTGTGCACACTTTAGCATTGGTACATATATGTATATAGATACCAATGTTCAAGTGTGACACAATAAATATGTGTACAATTCAGGAGCAATTCGGGATAAAGGCATTTTTCTTATAGGTTTTCCATAAGAGAAACGCCCTTATTCCGAATAGCTCCCCAATTCTTATGTGCATAAACCACACCACGCCATGTGGGTGATACTGTGAATTTTGTATGAATTTTGAATTTCAAATTTTGTCGTCGACGACGTTCAAGCAATTCAAAACTTTAACATATATAGACAGGGAGTTTCATAAAGATATCTTTTATATCAGTCTTATTGTACTAAAAATTCCTTTATGCTTCAAAAAAGGTAGTTTTTTCATTGTAAATTTATTAACATTAATAAAAAACTAACGAGGAATGGTGAAAATATAAGTAAGCTATAAATGTTAAAAGTAGATTAAAATTTAGTTCCATTGCAATAGCATGGCCGTTATATTACCTGCAAATATATTTGTACACAAAAATAAAAAAAAAAAAAAAAAAAAAAAAAAAAATCAATTGCTAAACAAAGTTATTATAGGAGTAAATAACAAGTTTTGTTATATTATAGGAAATATGCATTTAAGCAATTTTATTTTTAGTTTTGTGAAGAATGAGCTTCGATTCGTCTCGATTGAATTTTATACAGCTGCGTAGATTATCGATTGAGTGTATAACCGACAACACTGCAGGTCGTCTTGTTATCAACAGATGCGTATACTAGGGAGTTGGCGATCAGTAGACGACCGAATTGGCGCATACACTGGATTTCCCGATGGACTTTAACCACTATCGCAGCTAGATATGCAGGTCCGACGGCGTATGAATTTCCCAAGAGAAAATATTAGTTCAAAACATTAATACATTTAGTGTCTATTTAAACGTATTTTTCATCATTCGAAAAATATAAGTAAGTGTTGAACCATTCAAAATAATTTATTTTGAAATTGATATTAAACAATAATGTTGAATGATTTTTTCCAACTTCATATAAAGTACGTGTATTTTGCTCGTATTTGGATTATTCAAATGTAACATCTGGACAACACAGATACGTGCACTTCTTTACGCAGAGAAATATAATACTCGTTATCGATATTTTTTTTTCGTTATTTGCTCACATTAATAAGCGCATGTACAATAGAGTATTTAATTACGTTCCAGAAAATAATATGTTATTTGTAGATTGTATTCAGATATTCAATACGGATTTTCATGATTATTTATTACACAATTTCTCAGAGTGTGTAAATGAAGAAAATGAAAATTCAGATGCTTGTTGGGTTCTATAATAGAAACGTTATACAGAGCTCTAAAAATTTCCATTCTATCACGTGGATGAGTCTAATTTGTATACTCAAGTTTTACATACGTACGAACGGTGGAAAAATATTCCGTCGCGTATCCCTTCCTTATAGCCACCATTTAAACAAAGGTATTCTCTCATTTAAAATATATATGCTCGGGTACCATTTATAGCGGACATTGGGAAGGGTGGAACATGTAGTATCCTTTTTCTATAATAGTGATTACATCTTTTGTTTCCTTTTTATCTTCAAAAATGGATTTAGATTATAAATATGAAGGCAATTTATTTTGTGAATATACACATAAAAATTAAATGTCAGAAAAATAAAGTATCAAGCGTCATGTTGAAAAACGAAAGATCGTTGAAAAAATGTCAACAAACACTTGTTTTTTTCTGCAAATAAAGAAAGAAGTTGACGACGTACGTAAATAAGAACTTAATTTAATTATATATTTTTTGTAAATTATTTTGTATTTCTTAAACGTTATGAAGGTATACAGCTTTGGAACAATTAATAGTTGAAAAAAAATGAATTTCATATTTTCCACAAATACTTAAAGGATTGTAAAGTGTATTTAACATTGTCATATAATATAAGATAAACTATTATTTTTATTCGAGTTTGAAGCCACTAGTATAAATTTACGTGAATATGAATAGTAAGTAAGTAGTATACAACAATACAGTATACAAAATTTGTCAAATTTATTATTGAAATATTTAGATATTTCTTTGTGAAACAGTAGCGTAGATCTCTACCACACCGGCATTGCGATTTTTTTTTGGTCAATTTTTTTGGTCAATTTTAGAAACTTTTTCAAACAGGATGCGAGCAATTATGTCTTGTTGAATTTTGAGGTAATATCATACAGTACATTTTCCAGCAAGTGTTCGAAAATTTTAAACACAATTTACGAAAATTTGAAGATATCAAGAGACGATGCTCTTTTTTCAAAAAAGTTTCTAAAATTAACAAATAAATAAAAAAATAAATAAAATGTCGATGCCGACATTGTAGGGATCTATGCTACTGTTTCATTTGTTTTCATAAATAAATATAAGTATCGAGTAATTAATATTTAATTTATATGGTGGCTAATTGTTTCTGGTAATATTCACAAAATCGTTAACGAAAATATATTTAGAATACGTGTGTATGTATATACGTAACTATATGTGTGTGTGTGTGTAATATGTATATCTTTTGTCGTAGTGTTTGTAAGGGGTTGTAGCTGTGGGTTGTGCAATAATCTTTTTATTGCAATAAAATGTTTAATATTAAAGTTCTATTTTTATCCTTCAGATATTTCTTTTGCTGTGGCTCCGACGGAACAATCAGTTGCCATCTGCGCGAAAACGCACGCGTTGGACTTGATGCGGGGTTAGCTCTCCTTCGCTCGTCTACACTCGATAACATTTGTTTTAACCCTGACGTCACAATATTTCTTATTTTATGAGTAATACTTGCAGCGTTACAAGGGCATTTTATATAAAATATATTTTGTTTCAGGAGCAAATTAATAGTTTCTCGTTGAACTAAACTACATTCACATATTATACTAGTACGTAAACTTTGGGGGATGTTGGAATATATATTTTCCGTCATTTATTTAAAATCTTTGGAAATTTTAAACAGTTATTTTTGTCATCTTTGTCATAGCGAACACCCAACGAATAAGATATATTATAATTTAAAACACTCAAAAGCAAATAAGGTAAGTCGGAGTAATTCGGCCACTTCGCTAATTGGGCCAATTTTCTAGTTCGCTATCTTTATTTATCAGAAAGCTTAAATAAATAATGTCGCCAGCTTCCAAATATGAAAAATATACGTTTTGTACAGTTTTTAATTGTTTAAAAATGATGACTACATTGTTATGCAAGTTTCTATTCTCAAATTTCAACGAGTCGGGCGTCTTATAAATTCAAAAAAGCATGTATTTCGTTTATTAGTCGAAATATAAGCTAAAAGACCTAATTGAAAGTGATACGGGCAGAAAGGTGAGGCTTTTTC
>UXGD01000554.1:0-54344 GCA_900474315.1 Torymus auratus | reverse complement strand
AATCATTAGTGCACGATAATTGTTTATGCGTTGGGATGCGCACATAGAATTTTTATACGAAAAAAAATGAGGATTTCTGTTTACAGGGATGGACAAATTTCAATGGTGCATATGTAGATGTCTGTGTCTATCAATAAAGTGTCTACATACGAGAGTGCTAAAGATTTTTAAAAGTAAAAATACAAAATTTTTATCAAATGTTTTCTAATGCCTGTGATGTCGAGAAGGTTATGCAAATACATGTTTGATGGCAAATTTTTTATACTCTACTTAATCCCTTTTTTCATTAAAGATTCGAATTAAAAAAGTGAGTCGTACAGTGAAAATTAAAAATAAGTGGAAAAAATTGATAAAAAAAAGAGGTTTTAACTCCGATTATTCCTTTCCATTGTTATAGAAAGCACAGGCGGAGTCTCAGATTCCAAGGTATTAGCTGCTACTACCACGCGACAAGCGCCTGGTGAAGACTACAAGAGCACCACTGATGAATGTTTGTAAGCTATCGTTCTCTATTTCCACAGTGTATTGAAATTTTGTTTAAAAAATTTGTTTGTTACTTTAAATTTCCTTTTCATATAGTATCGTTTCTTAAATTATTGCAACATATAAGTCTTTAAATTCGATTTCGACAGTGGAACAACCTGAATAGTATAATTTCAATCCTAATTTTTATAAATAAATTAAGTTATATTATTACCTAGTAGACAGGTAGCATTCAAAGTAAAATAGCTTTATAAAAAGTAAGAAATTAAGAAATTGTTTATACACTGTATTTCTGTTTATCAGCGTTTCCTTATTATGTCACCATTCCTCGATAGAAAATTTAAAAAAATTTTGTTTCGCACTGCTTACTAAGAACAATTCTCTGTGCTCCAAGATTCATTTTGCCATACGTCATACCACCTATGTAGAAATTGTACTGCGGAAATCTTCCCTGTCATGTCTCTAATAAAAACCTTCGCATTGTTTCCGTTCGTCACTACGTTCATATTAGGCCTTCGATTTCTATCGAATTTTTTGCGGCACAGTTTTTCACCATCCTCCCATTAGCATAATCAAATTATTGTTCCAATTATGGTCGATCCACACTTTCACGCTCCATGAAAGTAAATATATTAATCCGCGAATCACCGTGACTTCCCCGTTATTGTACGTCTTTTTGTCGCTACATTCTAGACTGTAACATCTTCCTTTACTATAACAGTACATACGCAAAAACTTTCTTCCACATACCTATTACAGAAATTTGTTTCTTCTCAAAACCTTTTTATAACAATGTAAATCTATGATGGTTATAAAATTGTTATCCAACACTGGAATTCTAGATCAAATGATAAACCCCAGAAAAATCATACAACAATCTATTATTCTTTCAATTTTTTACACATATTCTGTACATGGACTATATTATCTTATCTAAAGCATTTGGAATTTTCGCAGGAACAGAGGGGCATTCAATGCAAATGGAAACTCCTCGGGAACCATATAATGCGCATGGAAAAGTGCGTGCGATTCCCTTATTCTCGAAGAAAGTTGCAGCTAACGATGATTAAGTAACAGCGTCTGTACGTACAAGCGTGTATGTCATATACCACTGCAACCGGCTGATGCTGCTCAACTCCGCGAGTTACATGCCTCGGGTATATAATTAAATTAACTTTGGCGTCTCTCATGCTGCTATGTCTCCAACTTACTCGACAAGAAACATTCGAATTCCTTCGTTAAACTCACTTTTTACATGGCAAATATATACTTGAGACTACGCAAAGAAGGGAGAACATTTTTATTTTTTAAGGTTCGTAAAAAATAAATAGCTGAAATTCTTCGACGTAAAAGAACGATCTTTTCCACGCGGAAGCGCGGAATTTTTTAATTTGAATATAATAATCGCGATGTTGAATTTTAAATAAAAGTGGAAAAAAAATTTAATTTTCCTTTTTTATTATACGTATATGTATATATGCGAGAATAAAAATCGTTTTACTTAATTGAGTTCTAAAAAAAGAGAATTAAAATTTCATATACCAACGTGTACAGTACGCTGTTTTAAATTCAAAACAGCGTATACTTATACCAGTGCAACTGACTTTTCACCTGGGATGAAAGAAAAAAACTAATTATAATTGTAGTTTTCTTCCGGACAAGTATACGCTCCCACGGCCTAAACTCCAACAAAAGGCTCTTGCGCATGTGTAAGTGTTAAATGGTATAGGCTATTTTAGCATATATCGAACCGGCACTTATCTGCAACTATTGTCTGCGGCAAGAAAGTCTAATGGGTTGTAAATTTGGAACGTATTTTGTTTCAATTATACTTATAAAGTGAGCGGCTCAGACAATGAAGATTGTTCTGAAAATTATAAAATTAAGAAAATGTGTCAGTAAAACAGGAAAATTTTCAAATGTAAGTGGACTTTATAATTTTTATTTTTTTCGCTTTCTCTTTGCGAAAGCTTTGCATTTGAATATGAAATTCCGTACCCAGTGTTGTTTAATGTGGAAAATTTTATAGAGCAGTGCAAAAAGAAACCAGGAGCGTCTTTTTTGTAAATTTGCTAGAATTGCATGTATTACCGTGCAGTTCATCTGTTTCTACTCAAACAGGTTGACATTAAGTTTTTAAATACAATATTAAGATTTTTCATTGATTATTATAATTTTATATTCTAAATAACAACGTTTAATCTAAACGTCCTCTATACTTTAATATACATTTTACTTTACTTCTTTCATTTCAACAAATCAAATGAACAGTTCGAAATGCAAAAATGTTTCTCACAACAACAAAAAATCAGTATAATACATATCTACCAGTAACATATAATCAACCTATATGACACGACCCCACAACATGTTAAAACATCTCATCTATCATATCCTGTTTTCATATACATCATACACGCCTTCGTTATCAACCCCCTTATCTCCCCCTAATCTCAAAACTACGCTCAAAATAATCTCAGCTCGGCAGCACGTACATATACTTACACACACAAAGAAATCACGCGCGAGTGTCGATCACACCAATCGAAAACTCCTCGATCGCGCGATGATACCGCACGCGCGCATCAGCTTTTATAATGACTATACCGCTATACACTACTTTTTCTCATTGTCTTCCACATGCATACACACACACGACGAAGATATATCCCCACTTTCGGCCGCGCAGAGAATGACATAATAAGTACGGCCAGCACGCGAGTCCGGTCTAAAATCCAGTAGTCATCATCAAGCGACCGACCGATACGCACTCATCACACAAACAATTGCAGCACCATGTCGTCGCTTAATGAGGTGAGTACCTACAGTGCAGTAATATTTTTATTTTAGGAGTGCTAATGCTGTGTAATGTCCTTATGCAACACGTGAGCGTGCGAGCAAGTGACTTTTCGCGTGTACCTATATACGCGTATATATATAGAATTATGTAAAAGTGCAGTGTTTGCTGCTGTATACACCAGATGTACCCGGAAAAATTATTATATGTTGTAATAAGAACGCGAGAGAGATACCTACTGTAGATCTATATAGATTGTATAGAGACGCGTGTACGTGTGTATAATAATATAACGTAATTGTTTGTGGTGATGCGTACAGAGGTGGCTTTATATGTGTGCGCGGGCCGAAATAATAGCACAACGCGCGCGGCGCGTGTAATTGCGGCTAAAACTTTCTTCAAGGCGAGAAAATAGTCGCCCGCGGGTAATTGCAGTTGCCCGCGCGACTGCAGAGCGCATGCGCTGTGTGTATATATCGCAGGCCTTTGTGTTACACACCATCAAGCGAAATGAGGTACGTGCCGCGTTTTGATTTGAATTTTGCAAAATGGAAATTGGGAGTTGAGGCTGGTTAGCGAATGTATGGTAAAAAATGGATTTTGCGAGCGGTGAGATGGACGTTATTATTTTTTTCGATAATTGGAGTAGAATGACTTGGGTTAATGTGTATTTAGGTATATGTACATATTAATAATTCATAAATTATATACTTGTTCTAATTTTAAACTGTAAAATTTTTAGTTATCTTGAGTGGAAATGTTTAAAGATATTCTCTTTATAAATTTGATTTTATCATTGCTTTTATTTTAAAATACAATATAACTTTGATTGTAACAATTATAATACGACATAAATGAATAATCCACTACGCAAACCTGCACGTCATTATACCTATGCAAACTCATAAAATTTTCGAGCTCCTAATTACAACGCCGAACTTACACACACAAATTTCCCTCCGGCGAGCTGCGATGCACGCACGGATCGCATGTAAATCTCATTGAAACTTCTCCGAATTTCGGAACAACTCAAGGAACGCGCGCGCGCACCTCCGGATTTGAATATCAAAAACGCGTATCATTGCCCCATCATCATCGCTCGGCAATCGCAATAACTTCTTCGAATTTCACCTTTATAAACGCGCGCATTTCACAATCGCATTGTAGCATACTTACACGCGCATTGTGTATATCCCGCGCACTCAAATTAACCGTATCAAGACTGTCGAAAGCTCCAAACAAAGAATGAACTCGGATATTTTTAACCTCTGCGGTTTGTGCATATACGAGAGACGGAATCATTTGAATATAGCGCGCGTCACAGCTAATTGTAATTCCAAATTATCGCCTATACAGATTCTCTTCCTATTAAAAAAAAAAAGTTTCCTATGCCCGGGGCGGGTATTCGCTCTATTCGACTTCCGCACTGCGTGTGACATTCTAAAGTTATGATTGTACGTGTATCTTTTACAGAGATTCGAGGATGCCGCCGAGAGGATCAAATCCCTGACGAAGCGGCCGGAAAACGAGGAGCTTCTCGAGCTCTACGCTCTGTTCAAGCAAGCGAGCGTCGGTGACGTCAACACGAGTACGATTATGTTGTTCTTTTCCTTATTAAACACACTCATATACATACATCGTAAACGCATGTTTATAAATATTTTAAGAGCGCTGAAGCGGCCGGTTTGGCTCTTTTCAAGGCCGATATGTTGCGCAACCGCTAGCTATGCTGATGTTTGGAAATAAAAAGTTGTGCGGAAACCAATCAAAGAAGAGTTGAATATCGCCGGCGCGAGTCGTAATTGCGACAGCGATGTCAGGCAATTAGCTCTCGGCGCAATGGAAATCCGTCGTCGTCGGTTATGTCTCGTTGCGTTGGGATTTATTGTCGCGCGCGTTAAAAAAACTACGCGGTCGTTTGTGTTTTTCTTTTTTGGGGAGGGGGCAGGTTTTGTGAGTAGAATGTCGCGCAACGACGTGACTCTGTTGGTTTTGTTTATCTAATCGTGCCGAGCGGTTTAACGATCCCCAGAGAATTACTTACTCACGGTTATTGAACGAATTTATATCGTGGAGAAAAATTGTGTACTTGTAGGAAAAATTACAGTATTCGATAGTAACCATGGGATAAAGTCAACATTTTATGACAATAACTACAATTTATAGGAAAAAAAAATTGCTGTTATATTGTAATTTTTAATATATATGTATACACAAATTTTCTCCGTGTATTTTGTCATTGCACGTACTATGTATATAACATTCTCTTAACGATACAAAGCTTACACCGCTAGTCATTTGCATGACAGTCCAAAGATAAACGAACGAAACTCATCGAATTTTTCCCCCAAATCTTATCATGAATAAATGAGTTTCGAATGAAAAGCATCTTTACGACTGTTGTAAGCATATTCTTTTCCTGAAACGTGTGTAGCGATTATTATTTACATCGAGGAAATCTCGGAAAGAATTTCCATGCAAATGCGCTCTATATTTATGAATACTTTATCGCGCGGTATACTTGCGCTCATTCTCGTCGACGGAAATATAATCGATTGCAAATCGCGCCCGGCGAACGGTTCTCTCTCGGATCTTAATTTCAAATCGCTTTGCCGGCTGCTTGCAGTATACAGCGAGAAATATCCGTGCGATTTGAAATTAATTTAAGTTTTTCCGGTATTTTTCGCACGGAAGGATTTGCAAAAATTTAATGTTTGTCAGACTATAGACTTGTTCTATGTATCTATATACTTTCATCTATATACTATGTTCGATATTATTAACGTAAATGATGATGGCTAAAAATACTCGTCAAATATAAGAATTCACTTTTATGCATATTTTATATGCCAAGGTATAAAGTTAAATTCGAAAAAAAAAAAAAATCATTCTGAAAGATGGAAAAATTGGTCTGACTAGACTTGACCTGCATCTACTGCATTTCCTTTAATAATTGGCTTTACTCTGCAGAGGCACGTCCATGACATGGAAGGAAATTTTTCTTTTTCGGTTCGAATATATGCATGAAATCCAGTACGGCTTTAATTATTTATTTTATTTAAAAAGAAACTTGTATACGAAACGAGAACTCATAAAAGAATCAGTATAGATAATTAACGCCCGACTAGAATCGACCTCGATCTACATCGATTTATTTAGACGTTGACATTGTGCAAACTTTATTTTAACTACTATTCACAACTTTTCTACTGAATGACAGATTCCTACGTTGAATTTTGTTGTCAAGTTCTCAAGTTTACTTCCAAGATCTCAAACGCTGAATCATAAAAGTAAAAAACGAATAACGGCTTCTCGTTTGCCCTTTCAATGCTTCCGCAAACACCTATATACAAATTTCATAAGCACAATCAAAACATCGACTTTTTCAGCTCAACCCATTTATTTATTCTTTTATCACATCACATTAAACCACACTGCACCGCAAATCCCATATATACCCCCCCCCCCAAAAAAAAAAAGAAACTTGACCCGCACGCATTCACCTTAATTCTTCCGCGAAATCTCGGCGTCCCGATCTCACTGAAATATCCCGCTGACTGTGCGCCTGGTGTAATTGCAGGCAGACCGGGCATGTTCGACCCAAAAGGCCGGGCCAAGTGGGATGCCTGGAACAACAAAAAGGGCACGAGCCAGGACGCGGCGAAGGAAGCCTACATCGCCTACGTCGACATGCTCCTCGAAAAGTACAAGGATTAGAGGCTAGATTAGTATAGAGGATCGATGCTGTATTGATGATCTCACAAAAGTGTTCTTATGGATATAATAATGGTGCTGATGTTTCTTTCATTAAGTTTTTCTTCCTAAGATGTATAGTGTATAATTATTGCGAACGATGATTGTTTTTTTTTCTGTGCAACGAAGTTTTTTTGTAAGGATATGTTACTATATTTTGTTTAAAGTATATTTCTTTTTTAATAATTACTGAGTTTGTGGTTATATTGGTTGTTTTTTATTTTATCTGATGTATAATGTACGTACATTTCTTCAGACTGTAATTTCCGAATTTACGTATGTTAATATGTTTGCTTATTATATTGTCTTTGTAACTACTACATGACTGTAGAGAAACTCTACCCTGTAACTCGTGTACATACATACCTACTTCGCTGACGGTCAAATAGCAGAGGCGCTCTATTATTTGTGTTTTCTAAAAGTCGTTTAGTCAAGTTTTTTGTTTCTTACTTGATTTATATAAGTCGTGTGCAAATGTGTAAATATTAAGGAAAACGCGCATTTGACAGTTTAAGAGGTCGAGAAAAATATTAATTGGAAAAAATGTTTAATTTTACACAAAGCCGAAGTCACTGAAAAAATAAAATAACATTGACAACGACATTTCGTCGGTATTGGAAATATTTACACACGAAACCTGTACTGCGAGTCATTATCCGCATATGACACTTTTTGACATAAATAAATAAGTATACGAGTAGTAAATTTACTGCACGCGCGTATAAACATTTACAAAAAAGACTCATACGTGATCAAATATTCACGAACATTTCACCGCACGGCAAAAATGTATACTACACACGCGTATTTTTGTACCCGTTTTCCAGATCGCACATCATTACCATACCAAAAGAATTTTTCGTTAACTTCGGTAAGTAGCTTCCACAGTGTAACTTCGACATTCCATATAAATTCCAACAGCAGCAGCAGCCACGCGCGTCTCGTCCCAACTTTCTTAAACCGTTTTCACGCGAAAGTTTATACTCTCGCACAATGTTCTCTTTGAAATTCAATATCATATCCTCTCTCTCTATATACGCTCGAAAACCCGACCGCAGCATCCATATGGAAATCCCCGCACGCTGCAGCACTTTGCTTCCCCATCATACATACACTCTACTTCCTCAACCCTCCCTTTTTCTGCACGCATCCGCGCATAATTGATTTTCGCGTAAAAAGAAGGCCGCCTTCTTTGAACCAGTACTTATACCATAAGTATATTTACATTTATTTAGCCCGCGAAGCTGGATTTCGGCAAAGGACAAACAACTAAAAGCGCGTCGGTAATGGCCGGCGGGTAGGTATATAGTGTCGTGGCCAGTCATCCTCGTCATCACGATAACGCTGAGCAAATTATAGATATATATATATACACACAAACATATATGTAAACGCACAACTACAAGCATATTTATATATATAATGGTGTGTAGAGTCAGTCGCGCTTATCGAATCTCTCTTCCCCCTCTCCACGCGTCCTTCCTCTTTTCTCCTTCTCTCTCTCTCTATGCGGCTATACTGTACCTCGCCCGCGCCCGGTTGCCGCAGTTCAAGTTGCTCAGTCTCCCGCCGCGCACGCACATTCGCGTACTTGGAGTTTCCGCATTCGCACGAAGGAAGGAAGTTGAGAATCATGTCGCTGGACGAGGTGAGTTCTATGTGGAGTATATAACAAAACGGAGCTTGTTTTTCTAATAATGGAAGAATGGATGTGGAGTGGATCGTGTATGATATACGCCGGGTGTAGTATATCGCACAGTGTTTTTTTTTTGCACACGCGCGTTGTCGGAAGACGATCGTACGAGCGAGAGCGAGACGACTGAGTGGAGAAGGAAGGCAATTTCGCATCGTGAAATGTAGAACAAAGCCGTTGAGAGTCGATTTTGTGTACACTGTCGTCGAGGGGTGTGTGCACTTTTAGCTGCGGGTGGATAGTAGGTACTTACGATGTTTTTTTTTCGCCTGCTCTCTATTGGGTGGGAAGATTGCCGCGGACGAACACTGATGTGGCCCACGCGCAAAGGTCGTCGCTACGAGTCGATAGAGATGGACGTCTATTTTACCGACCGCGTAGAAGCGCGCGCGACCTTCCAGCACTTTGAAATGTTCCATTAGTTTTTATCTGACATTGATTGGTTTTACATATATATATCTGCGAGCGGGCATTACAAAGTATAAGTAAGTGCACGTGGATGAATTTTTTATGCCTGGCTTGTTTTTCCTGTTGCAGCAATTTAACAAGGCTGCCGAGGAGGTAAAGGAGCTGGCATCCCAGCCTGCCGATGCTGACTTGCTTGAGCTTTATGCACTGTTCAAACAGGCTACTGTGGGAGACTGCAATACGAGTGAGTAATAGTCTGGATGGAGTTATGCACTGGGTAAGGATTATGGATTTATTTTATTAATGGATTCTTATCTTTCTTTGTACAGCGAGACCAGGCATGCTGGACTTCAAGGGTAAGGCAAAGTGGGATGCCTGGAATGGAAAGAAGGGTATGAGCCAGGATGAGGCGAAGAAGCTGTACATAGAGAAGGCTGAGGAGCTCATCGCCACCATTGGCAAGAAGTGATACAGTGGCCTAAGTAGGCTCTAGCACAATTTCACCAACTGTATTGTCTCATTATGCATTTCTATGAGAGTGTCGTTTTGTCACGCACACAGGATTTTTTGAATGGAACAATTGTAGGAATCAATCAAAGTGGAATACTATTCTGCACACAATTTTTTGTATACTTATATATGTACAAAAAGCGTCTGGAATTTAATCTAACAATGAGTTATTTTTGTTAATTATTTACTGAACGAATTTTACAACACTTTAATACACATTACTAATGAAAGGTTGTTATATATTTGCAAAATAAAAGTTACATAAAACCAAAGATAAACTTTGAACTGAAGTTTCTAATTTATGGATCTGGGGGACAGTGATAAGGATATGCGATTAAAATAATACAAGTCTTTAGTGAATGATAATAATATATTTATAAGCTTAACACTGTTGTTCCTTATCTCTATATACACATACTCAATTATTATAATTAAGGGGGAGATGGGGGTAGAATGAGATACAACTTAAATTATAGGGAGAAAAAGTTCAGGAAACATAAGTGTGTGTGCTTGGTTCACTTGTTCTACATTAATTTCATATGCGTTTGCTAATCAAACTCCCATACTTGAAACATCGTGTGGATGTGCCTTAAAAAAAAGAAAATTCGCGTTAAACAAAATAAAAACTAATTAAAACCGATCGTTTAACACACATACGTTTTTTTCTCATGTCTTTTTTACTACGAGCTTAGATTTTTTTTTATAAAGTAATAAAATATCGATGCAAAATACTCGTGAACTTGAGATGACAATTTTGCCTTTCCTGGTGACCTGGACAGAGGCGGTATTTTGCAATCAATCGAACAAAAAAGAACAAAAATATAAGCTTCATTTGTACCAGTCTACATTTTACTTAAAAAGAATGATTCGAATCTGTCAGTTTATAGGCTGACCGGCTACAATCGACCCAAATCGTACAGTGGATCACAATGTTCGTCCTCTACAAGACGCACACTTTCAATAATCATAAAAGAACTCACGTTAAACTACGCACGAGCACACGATTGTACAGTTCAGTTTCATCTACGGTCGATTTCGAACTCGAAGAATCATTGTCGCCGAATCGATGCGTGCTAGGGAATTTTTCACACGTCGACTCGCCTTGAGTGTATACAGCTGCTTACGAACTGTTTCACCACTTCTTTATTTTGTTCCGTCAAAATTGGTTCCACCTCCAATTGCAATTTGATTTGGAACTTTTTCTCTTTCTCTCCCTCGCACTCTCACTCTTTCTCTCTCGTCCACTTTCTCTCCCTTTCTTTCTATTTCGCAAAAATCTTACACTCATGTTTGCTTCAACGGTATGAATAGTAATGTGTAACATGACCGCATGTGTTTAAATATTAAACGAGGACTAATTATCGTCCTTTTCGACCGTTCCGTCATCCGGGGGGAAACACGCGCTACTGCTGTTACTGCTGCTGGTTTCCCGTGAATGACGGATCATCGAGTTGCCGATAAATACAATGTGTTACATGAAATCAACTCTCACCCAATGCTTCTTTTTTCTCGTCAAGGGACAGCGATAGTTAATTCGATAAAGTTTTTCGTTATATAAAAGCTTAATTAAGCCAAAAGAAAGAAAAAATAATTATAATGATTTGTTTAAAACAATAAAATACGTATTTCAGAAGATGACTTTTAATAATTCAACATCATAAGTGTGTAAAGTATAAAACGTAAGATCTAATCGTATAGCTCTCAAAAGTTTCGGCGTTTCTTTCATTTCAAGAATTTTAAAATTCTGCACACCAAAATCATAAAAGTTATCAAATAGGAATACAATTATCAGTTCAGTTTAGTCATTGTGATTTTTTAAATAAATTATCTCTAATATACCAGTTATTATTAAATACGTTAAGCTATTACCAAAATTTTTTCTTCATCGCTGTGAAGCTCCTCTGTTTACAATCAAAAGTTTTATCATTTCTTTAAGCTTTTTGCTTATTCATGTGTCTCTACACGCTACGTATCCACCAAAATAAAAAAATCCATCATATCAAGTGCTTCGCATTACACGGCCGCACTTTCAATCGAGGTACAAAGCTGTTCTCAAGATCAGCGTTTCAATCAATTACATCTATGCTCGCTCTGCTCTGGAAGCCAAAAAGGTTAAAGAAAACAAAATCTCACGAGTCGCTATGCATACGATAATTCACAGAGGCGTGTATATGTTGTGTGTTTGTGTTTGTATGTGTGTGATAAATATTTATATAAAACTTAGTCCATTGTCCGTTGCGAAGAGCAAAAACATTGTTTTTTCTTTCTTTCTTTCGCCCTATCGTCGTTGACAGCGGTTAAAAAAGACGCACGCGCGCGCGTGTAATATGTTTGCGTGTGTGTGAGTGTGTTTTGTATGGGTGAGCAGAGATGGAGAGTTCTCTTCGCGTAGTTTATATATTCGGGATTACGCGAAGAACGCACACGCCCGTCTATCTGCGCGATCCCCTCGATTTTACTTTCTCTTACTCTTTTCGTGCTTGTGACCCGCTGAGTGCGGATGGTGGTGATGATGGTGGTGGGTCTTTAACCGACTACCTCTCGGGTAATCGCTATGCATCGATTTCGTGTTGTGGGTACTCGCTGAGTGAATATCGGCGGCTTTGTCGGTCACCTGACGACTCGTGGATGCTTCGTCCAACCTAAGGGCAGAACATAAAAAAATATTTTTTTTTTTTTTTTTTTTTTGACGAGGAGAAAGACAAGATTTTCTCGATGCTCGCTTCGCCGTATCACTGCTGGATCTTATAGGTATAAAAACGCTTGTATTCCCTCAGAGCTGGGCATATTAAGGCGATATCGATGGATTTTAGCGAATCCAGTGTTTAATTGCATGTGTTACGTTTGTTTGTTGTATAGCAAATTTGCAAAAGTGTGTTTATTATTATATGCGTATACACGATCGCTTTTAGTCGTATTATTATTATAAGATTCGCATTGAGCAGTGGTTATACGGCAGCCCAGCACTGGTTAATAAAAAAAAGTAAATAAAAAAGAAAATGATGAGTGTTATATGATTTCATTATATAGCGGTTAGTGAAATTCTCGAGTCCCCTGATTCGGTCGCAATTTCCATTAGTTTTTTTTTTCTTCTTCGAACCTATATCACGCACGACCTATTCACAGCCATCCGAGCTATTATTTTATGCCAAGGTTATAATTTTCGCCTTTGCGCACGCATTGATTAATCGTTAAGAGGCTCTAAATCGAAAAAAAGCACAGGCTACGCTTGGATATCAGTCTGTAGCAGCAACATGTTCATCAGCGGCAATTATAATGCTTTCGCCCTGAAATGTACGCTACTGCCATTTTTTCTCACATATTTTTTGTCATTTTTTTTTATCTTTAATAGAGCGTTTTCTCGTTCTTGTGTTAAAAGACTCGGATCTATGAAAAAAACCAATTGTTGAGTTGCATTGTATGTTCTATGGAATATTGATGGTGACTGTATTCTCTGTTAATTTAAACGTTGACGCAGCGAGGACTGCTGTGGCTGTTGATTTTATGAAGTTTTGATAGATAGAGGAATCGAGAGACACGAAGAGTTCATTATCCTAAGTTCGACGAGTTAATAACGAGCAAAAATAAATTTAACTGTACGTTATTGATTGAGGCACTCCGTTTACTGTCTTGGACTTGAGGATGTCGTTCTCGTAGGACATGATGGTTTCTTTGCCGTTCTCGAAGACTCTGTAATAAGAAACCAATTAAAGTTAATGAAAATTAAAACATTATGTTATCTTAAACTTAATGAAAATTTCAAAGCTTATATTACTCTTAAGCATGGAAACTACAATGAAAAAAAAAAACTATAAATTTTACTCGAAATGTAGAACTACTTATACTTAAACTAGAAAAGATATTTTTGATTTTCTCTAAATATGAAATAACAAAAATCCCAGTCAATAATTCAGAGTCGTGTTGAATCCTCTATTTTCGTAATTTATACACTCATACATAGAAAATTAAGTAGCACAGTAAGTACACAACTCAGTATTGGCAACTGCAGCAACAATATTTCCCAACTGTGACTCAGTCAAATTTTCACTATTACAAATCCGTGCAGCATCTACATTTTCTCTACAAAAATTAAACTCACTTCTTGGTCGTGATTTTCTTGCCGTTAATAAACCTCGTGGACGTGCTCGTGCGCTTCATCTCGGCGTGGCCGCCTGGCGCGTTGAAATCCTTGAAAGTGGCAAAGGAGGTGCAGTTGGTCATGCCGTTGCCGCCGAAGAAGTCGCCGAACGGCGACAGGGACGACGAGTTGAAGAAGCCAAATGGACCGAAGAATGATGTGCTCAGAGTGTTCATGGGATGACTGTGCCTTGAGCCCCGCGAGTGGCCGTGCAAGCCTGGACGACCAAAAATAAAAAAATGACAGAAAAGGAAGTAAGTATCGTATTGTTGTCGTCTCTATGCGCGTATATGTATATAGACACACGTGTCCCTGATTGAAATCTGTTTAGCGCCAGTCATGGGTACAAGAAATTGAATTCCCCCGCGCGCGCACACACGCTCGCGTAGATCTAGTTGCGTAAGCGCTTATTAATAGCGGATCGAAGGTGAAATCCTTTCTTTTTTTTTCATTATTCGCGCGCTGTTTCGAATTGTAATGCTATCGTTGTCTGTTTTGACATTGCATCGAATCTTTATGCAATTAATATTTTACTATAATAATAATTATTATTTCAATTAAAATTCTATAATTATAATGAATTTTATTACCGTTTATAATCATATAAATTAATAAAATAATTTAGTATTGCAATATTTTATGAGCTGACACTGTAGTTTCGAAAGTTTCTTTTGCATTGCAGCAGGATTTTACAAGTGAAATTTTTATTCAAATTCAGCTCTACTTCAACTTCACCGACGCCGAACGCGTAAAATACACTGACAATATTTATGCTGAAAACAATCTTTGAAATGTCTCTTCCGCGCCACTCACCAGCAAACAAGTCATCGAACGGCGATCCGCCACCGAAGAATTCTCTGAACACCTCCTCGGGATCTCTGAAGACGAAGGCGAAGTTGTCCATGTCGAACTCGTCCTCGTGGCGCCTCTTGCCACCCGGCATCTGCAAGCCCTCTTTGCCATACTGATCGTAAACTTTCCGTTTTCGCTCTGCAAAAAACATTTCATCATTAGTATACAACGCCTCTCTTTAAACAATTACGAGTGAAAATAAAACACTTGAAAATTCAGTTTGAATTGAACAACACAGGATGATGGGATAAGCAATATGTAATGTAGATAATGATGAGGGATAATAATCCACAAAAAAATGGAAGGGGGGAGACACCGTACACGGGCGCCAGAGCCTTTTGTGAGTAAGACAAAGGGATGCCTTGTGTTATATACTGACGAGTACGAACACAGAATATATGCCTGGAAAAATGATTATAATAGTAGTAATAATGACACGGATGTAACGGCGAATGAATGGATGGATTTGATATTTTTCTTTTTCTGCTGAAAAGTGTATAAAGAGAGATATATATGCGTATAGGCACGTGATATAAAAAGTTATTATTATAATGCAAAATTTTATGCGCTGGCGTAAATTAGAGAGACGAGAAAAAAAAATCGCAGGTAATTCCAAAACCAATATTGCCGCAACGTCGCTAATAGCCAATAAAGTTAATAAAGCGAGGCGATAAATTTTATCTTCCGTTTGTCGTAAGAATTTTGAAAGATAAACGAAGCTCTTTTTGTCGTCGTTCGGCGTCTTCCGCGACGTTTAGTGTTATTTTGTCGTCGCCGGTCGTGGATAAGACAACGTTTTTATTCGGCCCATTATCTGCTATTATTAATTATAAAAATAAAATAACAATGACTGCAACTGTACATTATATTGATGCACGAAAGATTAATTCGATAAACATATCAATATGATTCTAAATTTAGGATTGAATAATACGATAAATTAAAAAATCATCCATAAATAATATTTTAAGCAACAGTTATCTAAATCTTTACTTTCCTTAAAACAGCATTTACATTGTAGCCAGTTCGAACCTGTTTATCGCAAACAGTTATACAATGACATGCTCAACTAGATACTACAATCAATTGCAAATGGAAAAACTCCGCTATACTTATCAACCCCGATAAAACTTCAACTTGCGTTCTATAAACATTTTTCCCGACAACAAAAATAAAAAAGATAACACAAAAAAAAACTCCACGTGTTAGGTACTCCAGCCAAGCCTCTTCTCCTTGTTATCATCGTTATTCCACAAGGAGTAGAGTCCTCCACATCGTTAATACACAACCAAGGAACGAAAGCAGCCAAGCCCTTGTAAAATTCTCTCCCGCCAATCGTCACACACGTAGGTATAACTATTATCTAAATGCATCGGGATACCGAAGAACCGCTGCAGCGGTGAGTCAAAGAAATTCCGGTAGGTATAACCACCACCAGTAGTGCGTGCCCCCGTCCTTGGCGATGCGGTTCTCTGCAGAGCTCGGTCGTAGCGTCGTCTCTTCGAATCTGTCGGGACCACAAATACAACATCACATCACACCACCGCCACCACCACTATCATCATCATCAGCAACACGTTGCCCCGTCTACAGAGAAGATATTGTCCTCTCTCGTATGTGGTCGCTCGCACACGCGGCCTTGTACTTTTCTTTTTTTATCATCATTATCGTTGTGAGATAATACGCGCGTGCAAGAAAGCGAGTGAAAGTGTATAATATTTCACGCTACTCTCCCGCACGCGCATATTCTGCTGCTTTAATATAATAAATATTTTTTTTACTACATGTCTGTATCAGAAAGTATATAAAGCAAGGTGCGAGTTCCCAACCGAGATTTTGGAAAATCAACTGATAACGGGTGGCGAGATAATTGTCGTCTGGCGAGTCGGAGATAAGAAATGTGTTTTGTTCGTATGTACTTATGCAACATAGAATGAAATGTACGTAATTTAACGTTGAATATTATCGGGGTATGGTTTTGAATGATTTCGATGACTTTCAGGTATACGCTTGAGTTTAAATGGATTACACGCGTATATGCTCAAGATTGAGCAACCAGATTACGAAGTGCTTTCGGTCGGATTCATTGTTGTACGTTAATGAAGGTCTTACACAAAAACATAAAGGTATATGCAATAATATACCATGATAGTCTATGAAATACTTATTAGCCAATAAGATAATTTCCAACGTCCTGAAGTCATCGATAATCACCGCAAGCATATACACATATTGCTCTCTTCCCGCTTGATCCACAACCCCGGCATCCTCACAATTTACAAGATCATCAGTACCATACACCAACCCGTGAAGGGTCCCACACCAATTTCAATTTACAAACTCTCTCTCTCCCCTCGTCTAACAATCTGTTCCCGCCTCTACATATATACACTTGTCAGTAACGGTGCTCAACCACCGCCAACAATGTCTGCATGTACGCTCCCGTGGTCATCGCACCGTCGCGCGGTAGCCAAGCGAACGGTCCATGAAAAACCAACTGGAGCGCCTCAGGTGTCTCTGTCTGCGTATGTATATACACACGTATTAAATTACTCTCTACACACACACTCTCTCACGAGCGCACATCACGCAGCCCTGCATTAAGACACGGTTACACGCACGCAGGAAAGCCGCGCGGCAAGCCATCGCCAGGGACGGTAAAGTGAGTGTGAGCGTGCACAAAGAGAGACGAGTGTGCGTCTGTGTATATCTAGTAGTAGTAGTAGTAGTAGTAGCTATATGCGAGGTGGTATAGAGAAGGAGAAGAAGGAAGATCGGGTGGACGGAGCTCACCGTCGATGAGGACTTCGTAGGCCTCGGAGATCTCCTTGAATTTCTGGTTCGACTCGTCGAGGTTGTCGGGGTTCTTGTCCGGGTGCCACTTGAGCGCCAGTTTCCTGTATCTGAAAGCCAAAGAGATAACAGAGGTTTTAGTATACTTATATTGTATGCGTTTTGAAATAATAGAATTTAATTGAGTTGTATGGAGAAGGCGAGCCGGAGATATATCGGTGGACATCGATCATGTAGGATTTTATAAGATAGAGAGAAACGATAAAGTTGGAACGATAAGATGAAAGTATAAATCTACGGGATAAGATTGTAAGTCGTGTAATATAAATCGATTGCAACACGACACTTGGCCAATAGAAATACACATGGTTATAACTTTCAACAAAATTATTGTTTCTACGGTCCCTTATAAAACATACAACGAAACTCCCAACATTTAATAACTTCCAACCACAGCTTTCCGGCCTCTCATTATCGTATATACCAAACGACAACGTCGAATGTGCAATTACCGCTAATCGCGGATACGTTCCAATATTAATAACCGCAGCAGTACCGCCATATCGTCGTCGGATCAATAACCCCGCGAGAATCCCTCTTCCGAAACCCCCTATACAAAGCCTCTCCCACGTCGACCCCTGCACCGCATCTCTCTTCCACCGCGCGTGAAAACCTCTTTCCTCTCTACTATATACTCTCGCGAGCGCGCGCGGGCGACAACACACTACGTCGTGGCCGTGAAATGGGTCAAAGACCTCTCTCTACATGCACACACGCCGTGACGCTCTCTAGCGCGTCTCGCTGCAACCTTATACCCCACACCGCGCGGATGCATGTATACTCTCGAAAAGGGAGAGAGAAAGGCGAGTAAAAAAGGAAAAGACACGGCGGAGGCTCCTGTGTCTGTGTGGAATGCACACGACGGTGGATCTTCTTCATATAATATAAATATTTACGGAAATTGTCAATCCATTTGGTCGTCTTGATGCGCATTGTACGCAGCGCGGCGGTGAAGTGAAATCGATAAAGCGAGAGATAGGCAGGTTTGTATGCGCGCTTGATGGGTGCGGGAAAATAAATGTTTGTGATGGAAGGGAAAAAAGAGGCAGTGTCCTGGAATAGCAGAGGGATGGATGCGTGTGTGTTGTTCATGTCGGGATGAGGTTTTTTGAAGAGGAGGAGGCAGATTTTTGTGCGCAGGCAGTTCGGTTTGAAGTGAGTTGAAAAGGTAAACGACGGCGATTGAAGTTAAAACGGTTGTAATAATGTTTTTATTGAAGAGCACGAGGGAACCGGCTATTATTGAATACAATCAATACTACTTTCATTGCTCGGGATGTTAAATACTCTTCTATACTTTCCACGCATATTACGTAAACATCCCCACCTACACACCAGGTATACCACCTACCCTCCCATTTAAGTTTTCTTGGACCGTCAGCACGGAAACCAGCTGCAAAATTTACCTCTCGCGTAATAATAATGTTTTAACTCGTCCGCGCATCACTCTCTCTCGAGAAAACCCACGTACACTAAATAAAGGCCGCGCGTATACGCGATCGGGGGCCAAAACCTCGTCATTGGACTCGAAATATGCATTATATCACGCCGGTCGGCAATTCATCACACGCGCGCTTCTTTTTTACCTATAAAACGTGCGATGAGTCACCGAAAAATCGGCGGTCGAATTTTATATAGAGGAGTTTTCACACGGCGCGATAGTTCATTGATTCGTGTCTCTCTGTCTGTCTCTGTTATATATTGGCGCGAGTCGTTCTTTTTATAATTTGCGACAAGAGCGGTGTGGGTTCTCGGAACAGGCCGAAGATTAATCGCGGACCACCAATAAAGCGCCTTTGTTTTTTTTTTGTCGTCGTCGTCGTTGTCGTGTAGTACTATTGTTATATCGAACGATATTTATTGGTGGATTTCTATAATGTTTATTCTAGGGTGGATAGCCGGGCTTTTCTCTTGAGCTTATATATTTGTATGTAGTGTGTAAAAGTTGTGTTTACGGTTTATTATACAGCGATGCGATTGGTTTTTTGATTAACGACAAAGAGGTACACGTTATTACGACTTTATTAAACAGAATATATAGTTTGATTAAAGATCAATTCTATACAATAACCATTCTACACTATCGAATTTTCATATACGCACCGTAAAGAAACATACACCACGCGTCCTCGATAAAACAACGTTGCCGACGTGCCCATAAAAAACATTATATTGCAACCCTGCACTATAAAAGCCGAAAACTGTGACAGCGCGCATGCATATAATATATACTTACGCCTTTTTTATTTCGGGCCCACTGGCGGTCCGGGTGACCTCGAGCACTCTGTAGTAGTCAACCATTGTGCCGGCAGCTACTCCTCTCTGCCGCCTTCAGTTATGGTACTCCCCTGCAGCTACTACTCTTATGCTCGTGTCGTAGTTGTCGTCAACAACCACCACCTGTAACATATAAAAAAACTCCGTTAATTTACATTCTATATACGTTTAGGTTTATTGTATATATGGGTTAACGTGAATATACACAGGGGGTCGAAAAATACAGAGCGGCATTTTTAGACACGGAGCGGCGAGTGACGCGCGGTTGCCAGTTTCCGAGAACCGCGCGTCGCTCTTTTTCGCCTACAATAACAACAATGAAGAGGGAAGAAATCTTCTTTTGGGAGGCGCGAGGGATGTTGTGTATATACATAACTCGCGTGACGTAGGACCGTTAAGACACCGCGACGTTCATGTCACGTAATATTGCAGACCACGTGCGTTTATAAGGTTAATCGCCCCCGAAAAACTCTACGAAGAAGAAAAAAAAAGACAACAACTCTCAGCCCATTTTTCAAACTCCGACAGGTTGTTTGCAAGCTCTTTTTCGCAATAACCCATCCGTCCGCAATCATAAACAACACCAAAACTGACGCGCGCGCGCGCTCTGTGAATCACCTAAGTATCTCCCGCTACCTTAAACGCCTAACGTCGCGCGAGCGCGAAAAAGTCGCACACTATAGCCGATTTATATAGAGGAAGCCGAAGAAGAGGTTCTTTCACGCGGGCCAACATTAGAGAGAAAGAGAGAGAGAGGCTAAACTTAGCTGCTCCGAGTGTCCAGAATAGATCGAAACGAGCGGCGGAGGTGGAGGTCACTTGGCTCTTCTCTCTCTCTCTTTCACTTCTAAAGTGCGCGCACTCAGCGCTGATGCGCTCGAAGAATAACGATCTTTCCGGTTGACGTGAGAGAGAAAGAGAGGGTGGAGAGTGGGATTTTCGGACAAATGATTTTGACGGTCGCGTGTATAATGTATATATAGGTAATGTGCATATCGTAAACAACGAGGACGTGCGTGCACGCGACGCTGCCTTAAAAGGATTAAAAGTGTGCGCATGTGTCGGTGGCAATCGAATTTTTACCTACTTACGAAACGGATCCATAACGGTCACTCGAACGTGCGTGTGCGTACTTTTGGACGGATTTCAACACGGATATTGTTGAGGATCGAGGAAACTTGTATGTGTGTATATATAAGACGAGGCGCATAACCGCGTGTATAATCAACGAGCAGTAGAGTGCGGAAGACGAGAGAGAGAGGAGCGTCCGCGTCGTGGATCTGTCGTCGGGGCGCGAACGTGAATCACTTGACTTTTTCGAAATGTGCTATAAATGCATCGCAGGCACGCGGGTATGTTTGTGTGGCTAAAAACGACGAGATATTCCGCGATCGCGGGGGATACACCTGCGGTGTAATATTAGAAAACTAGTTGCTTGTGTGTAGTTTACTTGTTTATTTTCGCCCCGATTTTATAATTCATTCACACACACACACACACTTTAAATCCTTCGATGCATACATATAGGTGTAAAAATAAACAAGCGTACAGTAATATATACGTAAATAAGAGAGAAGCGCGCGGTTTTATAGCATTTTATACGACGACAATTTTCGGTGCCGAAGGTACGGGAGAGCGAGAAATGTGCGTAAGACGCACCTTTCGCCAACAAATTTTAGCGCACGAAAATAAATTAGTATATAAGAAAACGAAGGAACGAAGCGCGTGCGCGAACGCTTTTAGAATAAGAATGAGCAATTCATTAGAGATCGCCAGAAATATATCCGAACACAAAGTCTCTCAATAGAAAGAGAGAAGCGCGAGCATCACACACAGATACACAATGAGAGTGAGTTGATTGTCTTTCGGAAATATATAATTAGCGCTGAATGCTGTCAGAGCTCGCTGTACACAAAGCTGTCGGAGAAGAAAAAGAGACAATAACGGCTCGTTATGCGCGCGTCAACCTCTTATCGCTCGGAAAATCAATAACCCAGACCTCTGCACGCGCAAATCAATATTCCTTTCACCTTTACAGCGAAGAAGAGAAGAGAAATAATGATAAATCAATCCGTGCACGTGCAGCGCACACTTGCAACTATGCTGTATACGAAAATAGCCCGTCGCACGCGGCACCAACAAGAGAGAGAGATTTCCCGAGAATAATCGGTACGCGCGGCGCGTTATCGACGTTCACGATCTACGATCATCTCGTGTAGAGATATATAACGTTACGAAAGCAAGAGCGCGCGATTCATTGGCGCAGTGCGCGCGCGAGCGCGTTACTTATTAGGCGCTTTTTCGAGCCGCGGAGATGACTCAATTAGTCGAGAAAGTGAGAGAGAGGGTTTTTGAAGGTATATATATAGTTTTGAGGATGACACGAGATTATCTATGGGATTACATACTTACAGACTTATTTCGTATTTTCTATTGTTTGTTTTTTTCAATTTTTTTTTTATTTTCCGGCGTTCGTTAACATCACCGGATAACTGCGATAATTTAAATATAATATAGTCAAAACTGAATTTTAATAAATAACGTAATTGGCTCCGGTACCCCCGTTAATGCAAAGATAAATGACTGTAATATGATGGGGACGGATTAGCTGGCCCTTTCGGTCTTGGCATCATAGCCATGGGGGACACACGCAGCTATAATTTTTACCTGTCGCATTACGGATAATTTATATTCAAATCTAGGCTGGCGGAGAGTGCACGCGCCGACTATCGTTACGTAAAAGAGTTCCCTTTTCAATGAAAATGTATGTAGGCAATTATTTCGAAATGAAAAACTTTCTTTAGAAAGCTCGTCGATCGATCTTTTTACTTTTTTCTTTCTTTATATATAAAAAAAAAGTGAAATTTCGATTACCCGTGCGTAAAGGCACTCTATATTTCATTCGGCAACAATGGTTTTCCAGTATACCACTAAATTTCTTCGTTAAAATAATAACGGACCTGTGGTGAAACATTTTTTTTTTCTTTTTTTTATTGTGGAAACAACTGACAATCTCCGAAACAATAGAAAACCATTATACCTACTCGCGAGTGTACGGGTTTTCCGAAACGATTATATATACCCTTCGCCGCTTTCGAAACCAAATCTCTCCAATTACCGTCATTACAAAAAAATAAGCGCCGACGACCCAATCTCCTAGATCCGACCAACACACACACAAAAAAAATCGACCTTCTTTCACAACCGCACGCACAAAAATCATCGTCCTCCGCGAACACACATATCCTCTCCACGACCTATTACGTAACCTATATATATCATGCTCCCCACAACCTCGTCATTCAATTCCTTCCTTCCTTCGCTCGTGCGCTAAGAAAACTACATTTTTTTTGCCTGAAAGGCTATATATAAAACCAGTAGCTACACTTCTATATAAAGTGCACGAGAGACAGAGTCGCCATCGCGTCAAGGCCGTCTATCTCGCGCTATAATACACGTGAATTCGAGAAAATCACCGTACGGAGCGAAAGCAGCTTTGATGATTATTTTTTATAATAATCGCTCGCTCGCTGGCGCGCGTGTGACTCATGTCACTTTTGGATTTGGCCTAGAGCTCTCGCTCGCTCGCGCGATTTCGATGACGTGGGCTGTGGTGGGCGCCGCCGCTCTGGCCTTTTTCCCCGCGCGCGTTGTCTCTGCAGCAGCAGCACCCACACCTGCAGCAGCAGTACGCGCGTCGTCGATTTTTCTCATTAAAAGTGGCGTGAAATTTATGGTTAACGAAGGAGGAGGAGGATGCGATGGGGCTGTTACGAAATTTTTGGCACTCACCGGTAGCGCGTATTTTAGGGCTTTGGAAGCGTGTATTACAGAATAAATGTTGTTTGCTGAGTTGAAAGTGTAACGCGATTTATATACCGCTGCTGTTGTTATGTGCGTGTGGTTTTCGGCCTTATATGGGTATACGCGCAGCGACGTGGTTGTCTGTCTCACGCGCGCGTTCGTGATTTTTTTCGTACACGCGCAACGGAATTTTCGCGCACACAAGTTACAATCGGCGAGTTTACGTAGTTTTGAACAAGAGTGACTCGGTGTATAAAGTATGTGCGAGTAGTAATTTTCCATTCCGCGATCGTAGATAGGTATATACGTTGCAAAAAAATGTGTATATAATACATTTTGTCGCGAGAGATTATATACATGTATATACACAATGACAACCGAGGAGGCGCTTAATCGGCCGCTCGACCTCACTTGCCTTCTTCTCAATCTGCCCCAGTTAACAGTCCATTAATTTTCTTATGCCCGCCTATGGACTAAAGTACAATCCCGTGTATATACACACACCGGCGTTGTATTTCCTCGACATGTCGCGCGATTTATGGTTTTTAAAGGGGATCTTTTCCTTTTTTTAAAGGAGATCTCCCGTTAGTACCGAAATCAATGAAATTCCGCGACTTTTCGAGCTGTATAAAGCACGTGCCTGACTATACACACGTCACGTAATTTTTTACCGATCGCTCGCACACTTCCTTTGCAATTCACCTTTTATTTCGTTATCGAGCGGCGTGTGTCGATTAAATACACGGTAGGTCCTTGGTGTCCGCGACTATAGACGCGGAACTCTACACTCACGTGTATGTATATGTGTACACGATCAATGTGTATTATACGCGCGTGAAAAAGCGCACAAAAGAATGTATTCGGGCAAAGATGCGCGCGGGGTCGGCCGACTGACGTAATTCCAAGGAATTCCGATTCACCGGTCGCGGATAAATCGAAGCGCTCGAATAATCGACGAAAATGAAAGAAAGAAAGGAAAGGAAAAAATAGGCGAGGACGGCTAAATGGTTACGGTGCATGCGCGCAGGTGCGAATGGGTGTAATTTTGAACACGAAATGTGCCTGTAACGCTTGGTCGGTGCGGTTAGTACTTATATAGGTATTGTATATAGACTGATGAGTATATATAATTTTAATGGATTTGGGTGGGTGTTTTTTGTATGAAAAAATTGGGTTTGGAAGCCGATAAGTACGAGAGTAAGTGAGGATATATATAGTCCATTTTTAGCGGCGGCTTTCTAAAAATACGGATGACGAAAAAAATAGTTTGTACAACTGTGTCAGATAAGAAAGGCAAGTTTTGTGAATAGATCTTATCGTTCTTATATCACATCTTTCTCCTAACTTGAATATTTCCTGCTATATGTAGCTAAAGATTACTTTCGAATATATAGTTAAATAAATTGAACGTCTTTTCCTTAAATTATCGATACACTATATATAGGTACTCGAAACTTTTATGTATGTGGTTATCGAGAAGTTTATACATGAAATATTCAGGACTGTATGGGGAAATTGCGGTGTATAGATATACCCAACCGGTCTATAACTATAAACGCTTGATCGACTGTTAGCAATTAATATATAACTTTCGCATCTATATAGGTACCCGGAAATTTTCATCAAATATTCACTTCGAACAATCCGAATCAATAAATAATTCGCACAGTGTAACATGCAATCAAACTTTTAAGTATATATGTCAAGAAAACTACATCAGCCGTAATCTAAAAGCAAACATTATACGTTCGTGCTATATATACGAATAAGTTCAACGAGAAATCGTCCTTGCGAGCGCAAAAATGAAGAAAAAAAAAAAAGAACCAAACATCATCTCTCGCGTCAACAAAATTCTATATAAAACTACACTGTTATATATATAGTACACTACTTCACCCCTTGCCAAATTTCTAGACTTTTTTTGGGGACACCATAATACAACCACGCTTAAAAAATCCACCGCGTACGCACACATATACACAGAAACCTACATACGTAAAGGTGTGAATCGCGGCTACCCAGCAGCACACTATAATACGCCATCTCTCTCGTTCGCCGGTGGGCGTCCTCAATGAGACTCGCGCTCACAGTGTCGCGAGAGAGCCTGACGTCAGGCTTACATATTTGGCCAGCAGCACAGCGCCGGGGACGACGGATTTTTCGCCGAGCTACTCCTCTCTCGCGCGAGGTGTGCTATAACTGCAGCTATCGTTGCAATGTTTACACAGAGGCGTACACGCCCCTTCTCTCACGAGGAACAAGGTTAAGGGAGTGTTTCCGCGATATGTATAAGTAACGGAAAGAAATTCGTGAAAAAAGTCGAGAGAGGTTTGGTGACAGATTGATTTGGTTAGCGTGGGCGTGCAGTGCGCGTGTATAATAGTTTTCGAGAGATTCGATTAAGTCATTTGTAAAATTAAACGAAACCGCGGGAGAACGCTCGATTAAATTGACATTCTTTTTTTTTATTTTGAGAGGCGCACGCGATCTTGAAGAATTTGCACGAATGATTTTATATTTTTGCGAAATATATGTAAGATAGTTGTGAATACGTAATATATAATATAATGTAATATATAACGTCGCGAATATGAATAAATAATAATTAAGTAAGGCGGTTCTAAAAATAACCGAAATTAAGAATCGGTAAGGACACTTTCACGCGCAAAGTATATATAATGCTTTTTATACACTTTTTACGCGCACCGGCCTTCCACCGTTCGTTACTGTTCGGCGGCCGTATCAAAGAAGTTTCCTCAACGAACAATCACACAAAACTTCATGCATAGAGCATAGCAGCTGAAATCACCGCGCAGGCGAACCTCGATTGGTATACACTATACACACCGATGAACATCGATATAAAACACACGTACACTAGCGTGTGCATGTCGACAGTCGCCGACACTTATTTTTTTACAGCGCGCTAGTTTTTTACTACAAGCGCATGCAATAATAATAATAATAAGGCAGGCGGGCGCGCGCGCGCCTGTAGCAATTGGCACTCTTTCTCTCGGGTTGCTTAAAACTGTGTCAAAAGACACTTTGTAGGTTGCAATTAGAAATGTACCGAATTCAATTTATATAGCTCACAGCGGCGCGCACGGAACCAGGAAACTATTTTCGCCACGCTCGGCCCTCTCACGAACACACACACACACGGCGCGCTGTATATTTTTATTTATAATTATAGCGGCTGATTTAGTGTCGTCATTAATCAAGCCGTCGCTATCGAACTGTCATAAATATTCCACGCGTGCGCGCGGTAGAGAAGTAAAGGAAGCAACAAAAAAAAAAAGAATGTTGGAATAAAGCGTAAATAATGTGCAGCTCGTTGCGGTGGTATCGGTGAGGCGCTGGACTATTAGTCATTTTGTTGTTGGTATAATCGGAACGATCGGTATTATTTTAATATTATTGTAATCGACGGCGATTGGCAATGGTTAAAAGGTTTGGTGTTGTTGTTTTTATTTTCTTGCGATAAATTTTATTTAACAAGACCTGTCGGTCGGCGACGTTTGTTATTTTAATCTTTGTAAAATATCAGATGAAGATGAAGAATTAAACTTGAAACGCGCTAAGTGTATTTTCGAGAAAATTCATTCTCACCTTGAAAATATACTTATTTATATTGGAATAAAGAATTATTTTATGTAAACAATTCTTTATTAACATTATTATTCACTTTTGAATACAATAACAATTAATAAGTGCATATAAATAAACAATCATTTATTCAATTTAAAAATTATATTCATTTACAACCAAGGATACGATCAATTCCTGTCTTATTTCACGAATATATCACTTTAGCCAGAGTTTTATTAAATAAATACTTTCATTCTCCCTCATACAATATATCAACCCAATCAAAAATATATCACACCACCACAAAACCAACAATGTTCAAACCTTCAATATCAAACTTCTTCTTCGTCCTCCAGTCGAAAAAACTCACTCTCCAACAACACCGCGCACGAAAAAAAGTCACCTGCACATCAACCTCCAAGCTCGCTCATCGCATTGTTGCACCATCCTCTTCTAATTACCTTCCCGTCAACAACAACACACTACCACCGCGCGACTATATAATACGCGAGATTGAATCAAGAGCGCGGCTAAGTGTCAACCGCCGCGGCGGCCGGTCGGAAATACACTGAGAGGCTCGGCTGGCTCGCATGCCACTGACACTACACTACACGCGAGCGGCGAGTTTTCGGCGGCGGCTGCGACCCCGTTGGCGCGGAAAATGCGAGCACGCGCCGCGTTATAAGTAATGAGAAAGTGGACTTTCACAAAGTCGAGGTAGCACGCTGCTGCTGCTGCTGGTATATAACAGCTGTGTATATGTGTGGTCGCGCAATATCGGACTCGCGTGATTAGATTGCGCGTAATGGTGTGATTTTTGTTCGGGTTGTGTTTATAGCTGGGTTTCGGTGTAAAAATAGTGTAATGGGTTGTTTATTGCGTTTGTTATTGGGGATTTTCGTTGTGGTATGATGAGGGGTTTTTGGGATGATTATTGAATGCGGTATAAGTAAGTCGGGGATTGTTTTGAACGATTATGTGCGCGTTGTTATAGCGCGGTTGTAACGAGATCGAGCTAGAAAATTTCTCTTTTATGTAATCGCGGTTTAGAGAGATATCGTAGTTTAGTTTGCAGAGTTCCGCGAATGAATAATTTCTTTGCATTTTAATATCACAGAATAATAATTAAGAAATATTTATAACTGCGATTTCATGAATTTTAAAGGGAGTTTGCACGGAACAGATAATCCCTATGCATGACGGGATAATAGATATTCATTTGTATTATGCATCCCGAGCATATATATAGAACATGAAGTTGAACGTCGAAAAGGCATAAAAATGCACAAATCGCAGGAATCTACAGCGTCGACTTTTTTATGCCTTTTCGACGTTCAACTTGAAACCCTTGTAACTTTTGAAGGAATCAACATTTTTTTTATTTAAAAAAAAAGGAACTAAAGCTCTTTTTTCTAGTTTTAATTTCTTTTTTGAAACTTTGAGTAGAACAGTCCTTGGCTAAATGGCTGTGATTTGAAAAGAAAGACTTGTTTTGCCATTTTTCTTAAGAAGTAAGAAGTTGCTCTAATAGAAAACGTTAGTCCACATGATAGACGCTGTACAACTGCGGATCTTCATTTTATATACTATAATAAACAAAACAAAAAAACCGGGTCCGAGTTGTACTCGAAAAAAATTTTTTGAAATCGTGATTTCGGGTGTTGTGGCCGCACTTTGATTAGAATATTGCACAAATACAGATTTCATACGCCATATATATTGTGTTATGAACTATCAATTTTCCCTATACAATTTCGTTAGTATACTTTGTAATTAAGCCTCACTCCTGCACTAAACATTAAATAAATAAATAAATACCCCCAGTTTTAAAGTATTAAACCACACTTTACAAAAAAAACCCAAAGACTTTTTCTCTCTGTCCTCCATCAAAAAACGAATGTCACTTGCCCGTGCCCGCGGCAATAAACTTATACACACACCGGCAATAAATACATCACCGACATTTCCATCTCGCGCACAAAGCAGCGCCGCCCCCACCGTCTCCCCCATAAACACCCACTTTCGTTTAATTATCATTCTTCCCGGTACTACGCATACACACAAAGCCCCGCTATCTATATACACTGCACCAATGTCTTCCTAAAACTGTGCCGCTGCAGCAGTATAGCATCCGACACGACAAAGGAACCTCTCGTTCCGGGAACCCGAAGAAAGAGACATCACCCGGAGCCTCATCATCGAGTATGTGGCCTACAGCCAAGGTCACACATCACATACCACGGCTGGATTCCTTTTGTCACGTAATCGCAGCTGGCTGACCAACGGTGCCCCGTATATACTGCCCGCCTTTCTTCGGTCTCGCACGCGGATGTGAATGCGGTTGTACAAAGAGAGCGAGAGAGAGAGTTCAGTTATAATGACGGGTTGGTTGGCGGCGTGTCTTTTTTTTTCGTTTTGGAGCGAGCGCGCGGAAAATGTGAGTCATGTGTGCCATACGAATATCGGCAAGCAAGTTTCAGCGTGTATGCGTGGATTATTGTTGTATATATTCGCTATTAAAGTCGGTGAGTCGAGTATTGCATTGTTGTCGTGGAGATTGACGGGGAAACATATATATTTACGAGAAATTTCGATTCTCGTGTATATAGTATTTTATACATACTTCGATGATTTATAGAACGGGTATATCGAAAGCCCAATCAAAGCCAGACAGTTGACTCGTAACACCTGTATAGAGAACGAATCGTAAACATTTACTTATAATACCGCGTGATCTAACCTGACCTCCTCGCTTTTTGTACAACAACTTCAGACGTAAACATTACGATTTGCTTCGCACAACAAAGCTATACTACCCCCCAGAAAGGCGCATCTCGCTTTCCGACCTACTTTGCACGACGCGACGAGCATATCGCACAAAGAGATGAAAAATCTCGCAATATACTCGTCGGTCAAAAGCCCAAGCTCTCCGCGACCTGCGCACACCATTGTCACGAATATTCATCCTCGTGTATCAAGTGTGTCACTGCGGAAAGGTATGACGCACGGCGAGGAGCAGCCTCTCCGAAACCGAGAATACAGTTGCGTCTGTCGCGTTCGCTCGTTTTGTGTTTCCGGAAGAAGCCGACGATGATGATGATGAAAAAAAAGAAGAGGTAAAACTTACAAGCGACCGCTGTGGAAAAGGCGGTCGAATTGAGGAACAACCGTTGCGCGAATATAGTATGTATGTGGGTATGGCGCGCACCAGGGGCTTCCGGCTAACTGTTGCGCGTCGCGCGCCGTCGATGATCTATTCCGCACGGCCGCGGCGATTCGGCTCTCTTCTATCTACATAGACTATATACATGCGTAATTGTATAAGACGAGAATTACGCGGATATACGCAAATCCTGGGTGTTTTGATCCCTGGCGCGTCGTCAATTTGGCGCAGGTTGAGGCTCTCACGTTCGCGAGGATAGTCATTAAAACGGTTCCGATAAATGTCGAGGGGGGCACGAGCAGCAGACATCACAGACGCGATGAGAGTGACTCACGCGCGCGATCTTTTTTTTCGCTCGCACGCGTTTATGAGAAAATTATACGCGATATAAAGTTGAGGAAAGCCAGTCGCAGCTGGTCTTGTTATAACGTTATATTATTGGCGGTTGCTGGAAGTTTTGGAAGATATTCGATGTTTCCTGTAAGAAAGAGGAAGAAGTTGCAGTGGAAATAATACCTGCGTCAGGGGGCGGATGAATTGCGAATCTCAAAAATGATGGCGCAGTGTGTAATTGGCGTAGGAAAGCGAGAGATTGAGTCACGCGCGAGGTGGTATTGTTATGATTATTGTCCTGACGTGGGTATATATACGTATACAATAATTGTGACTAATATCTCGCGGGTACCGTTTCGAGGATCCCGTGGAAGTGGCTTTGGAAAGTACATAGTGTCGTCGTTGTCGCCGCTCGCTTTTTTATATTGGGACACGAGAAAATCTCTGTCTCTTTGCTGCGTGAGTGCAGAGAGAAAGCTTATAGTTGTGTAGGGAGAGATGGGAAGTCTAGTTTCACCACTTAATATAAGCGATGATGATAATTGGAAAAGAAAACGCGTTCTTTATTAATGGAGGTTCATGTGTTTATTAACCGAGGGGCGTTTATTGATAAATTACCCGGAGTAATTCCACGAATCCACTTTCGCGCCCTTTGAATCAAACGCTGATAGTTGATGAACAAAGCCGCGATAAACTTCCAGGGAGTGGAAGTTAGGTCTGAAGAAGAACAAATTATAGTGTCAGGATGTAATAATGAAAGATTAAAACTGCGCGTGTATAATATGTATATAATTGTTGGAAGTAGCGAGAGAGATCTTTCACTGCTGGCTATAAATAAGTGTGTAATTGCGATGCAAATGATCAATAATTAGAAAAGTTTTATTAGAGATGCGTATAACGTGTGTGTTTATATAACGTTTAGCAAGCACGATGGAAACATTCTTATCAGAAATGACCTATAAATATACGTAATAACGGTTATTAAACAAACGTTAGAGGAAGAAACAAAAAAATTTCCTCTCTTAATTAACTTTATAAAAATCTACTGTGACACACCGTGTATTACGAAACTTCAGCTGTTTCTTAATTCCGCTCGGTATTTTCCAAACACTGTTTTGAAAAAACAGAAAAAAAAGTAAACCCCGAATTCAACGCTTATAATACAAAGCACAGTTCAAATTCGTCGCGTCCAAAACAAACTCCACAAAACCGCCGACAACAAATCGCGGCGACGAATCATCGATTGGGCAAAAAAGAAGAGAGGAAAAACGGGAAACCTCGTTGCGCAGTATTGCGCGAGGCGTTTAAGAAAGCCGCGGTAGGTATACTCACAGCTGTAATTCCGGGACTGCGGAACACGAACCTGCAGCGCACAAAGCCAAGTGAATCACGCAATCGAGTGATAAATCCGCGAGGGCGATAAATGGAAAAGCGAGGGGGGAGGAGGAGGAACTAGAGTAAGCGTGTGATCCTAATGGTGATAATAGAGTAGAGCGATAGGTGTGTATGTATGTATATAAGAGGTACGAAGGTCTTGGGAACTGCACGATAAAGAGTTCAATTTGCGCCGGTTAATAATGAGCTGTTGATTGCTGCCGGCTGAGAGCAGCAGTCTCTCGGCTCAAGTGGTTAAACGCTGCGCACGCATTTTTTTAACCTTTTAATCTTGCTAAAGTGAAGGTAATTCAATGGCTCGCTACTGCTGTTTTGTGTCTAGACACTGTCTCTCGTTTTCACCAAGCTTAAAAAAAAGCTTTTAGGGGATGGACAACGACAATGTCACTCTTTTAACGATACTCTAGGAAAATTAGTTTTTTCTTTTAACGACGCGGTTCTAAACCAAAGCCGAGTATAATTAACTCTGAAATGGATTACACGACTATACGGCGCTTACGACGTCGATGCTTGTTCGCGTTGTAAATGAAAAGGCCCGTAAACCGGCAGTTTAACAATCGATTAATTGCGCCACGCGCGTATTATACACTTTCGTAAATTTCTGCCGTCGATAATACAATAAAAACTTTTAGCATTGCTAAAGGATAAAGCGATAATCCGAACCTTTTATCACTACCCGACGTGCCGTCACACTACGCTGACTCCGCACTTGCATAAAGCAAAAAAAAACTTTACTACTATTCCAGAAATTTCAGCATACACACGCGTGATTCGCGCACCTCTACTTACGCATCATTCGCGTATCGTTGTATACTAATACTATACACACACACGTTGCGATGACCGGCCTGTCCGCGGTTCAAGGCCGTCGCGCCGCCTCTGTTACCACTCGTAACGGCCCTTGACTGGCGCATTGTCCTCTCCCTCTCTCGCACACACACCACGCGATCATTGTCATCGTCGCGCGTGGCATTAATATAGTGCACGCAAACCGATATAATGCGAAAAGATAAAAAAAAGGGGGGAACCACCGTCGATCAATTTTTCCGCATCGGAGAGTAGATACGTAGAGGTAGTGTGACTAATGGCGGTAAAAACACGATGAGCGCGCGGTCGCTAGCGCGACTCGAAAATAGATCGAGTCGAATATTGTGCGGAGACGAGCGCGGTGCACACCATCATTGCCGTTGTTATTTTTAAAGCTGAGGAGTAGCCGCGACACGCTGCACTTCACGCGACATTAATTTTTTCGATCTTATAAACTGTCGGTGGGGTCCGAAGGAGGCGCGTGAGAACGCGCGAGGTAATGGGTTTGTTGTATATACACGCGGTGAGAAGTTTAAAGATAAAAATAACGACACGTGTGTATATTAGTATTGCAGCGGAAGCAGTAGATATATATACTGTTTAGAGGTACAGTTTCGGTTTATTGAATAACAATGACGCGACTGCTTGTAAATTCTGAGCCACAATGTGCGACAAGTTATACATTCACGACTACAATATTTTCCTTTGGTGATGATATAGTGTATACAATATTATATGTATAAACATAGAATGGACATTGAATCGACCGCGGGGGGGACGTTATAAAGCACGCGAGGAATTGAAAGTCGAAAACTTGGCAGAACCACCTCGCTCATGCGTATTTCACACGCGCGCGAGAGTCGTACAAATTAGCCTCATTTTAATTAATTTTGTTTACCGGACACAGCACACACAGGAGGGAGGAGAGAACAGTATAAAGGCAAACGTGCGTATATACACATTCCCGTTTATTTGTATTGTACGCGAATGGCTGTTTGACATCCGTGAATGGACCGAATCAAACGGCATTCAACAAGCGCCGCGATGAATTCTATAGAACTGCGAAAATTAGAGACGAGAGGTTCTGCTACAACGATTGACGCTGATGATGTACGTAGCGCACGTACTTATATATATGTACGCAGCGGCGCGACAACACAAGCCCATAACGGATCGGAAATCACCGACCATACCTATATACCGTGTATCTTATAGCTCCGAAAATAGAGTGAGGATAATTTATTATTATATTAATTATTGCGAGCGTGAGGGCGCGGCGGCGTATAGCCTTTCTCGCGCGTGGATTTTTGAGGTTAAGGGCGCGCGCGAATCTCGCACTTGCAAAACGCGTTTATATATTTTATCGCCGTCTCAGCGCGGAAGATGCGCATATCACGCGGGTATAGATTTGAGGCCGAGGAGGTGTATTGTTTTGCCATTGTCATTGTATTATGAGCGCGCGCGTGCGCGCACGCTAATTGGAAAATGAGCATTAATTTGATTTGCAAGGGTAAATAAGTATACGCGGCACGACAACAGACGACACGGCGATTGTTATATTATATTACGTAAAGAAACGAAAAGGAGCGCAATTACACGGACTTCTCTGCACGATAACATGAGGCTACGGATCTAACCACGATGGTACTTAGATAAGAATTAGCGAGTTTATTTTTGTCTCTGCGTTTGTCATTGGGATGAAAGACAAATCGCACTTTATTAATAATTGCGCCTACAAGATCTGTACGAGTGAGAAAGAATAACAGACGAACACGTGAGGTGAAGAGATGACACTGTTGCTGCGTTAGATGAAAAAACGATATTTTTCCGAATATAAATTTCACTCGAGCCTCGGGAGTGGGAATTGTTATGACAGTGATCAATAAACCCTCGTATAAAGGCAATTACTTCCAATAAGTCATGTGTGTCTCGGAATATAAAGCCACTGAGAGGGAGCGAGAGCGGCTCTCTCGTAAAAGTTTGAGGTTATATTTATAACCTCGCGTTGTTCCTTTATACATTTTTAAAAATAGGTAAAACCACTTATATTCAGTGGCCCGCGCGCGTAAGTATAGCCGCTAATAAAACCCCTCGCGTGCGTATAATACTCACGGCAGCAAGTTGCCGGAATGTAAGTATACAGCGGCGGAAACACAATTGCAAAATATAATCGATTCGTATATACTACGTGACACATAAAATGTGATTAGATAACGACAGCGACGACGACGAGTGCAATCTCTTTTTTTTTCCTCTCTTTATATTATACGTTGAAAAGTGTCTTGAAACGTGCAAAAGCATGATTATTCACGTTGAAGGAAAAAAAAGCGTTCGTTATATATGCATTACAAAGTATATAACCGTTTCTTTACATTCGAAAGTCGCGAGCTTCCTTCTTTACATATAATACGCTCTCTACAATCGCGCAGGAAAAACACCGGACCGCACATTCGCGGTCACCACATTCATAATAAATTCATCGTATCTATACGTTTCTGGAACACACACTCGTTTCATCCGCGTATCATATATAAAGCCGAAAAAAGTAGCGCGAAATTTCGTCCTCGCACGCGGGCGCACGTGGACGCGCTGTAGTCTTCCGTTCCAGAAATTTCGAGTTTAAACCCGGCCTCTACTCACTCCTCGCGCGATCGATCAAACCGGGTAATATATACCTACGGATACACGTATACGGTCAGAAAGCGGTCGAGTGACTTATCGGAGCCACTCTGCGATAGGCTATCGATATACTATACTGTACACCGAGCTGTGCAATTCCGCGAAGAGAACAACACAATGGCCAGCGAAAATCCTGCACACAGTTGTTGTACAAGGGAACCACCTGATGAGGAGCGCAGGTGTCGCGAGAAACACCGCGCCGTTGTAACGGCCACAAGCGCAGTTTCCTAATTTCTCGCTCTTACTCTACGACGGCATTTCGTAATAATCACCCGTTGAATCATAACCCACCGCGGGAGCAGCCTGTGTATATATATCTATACTATATACACACACCAGAGTGCACAAAAGAGAGCAGCAATTTCGCATCGCCATTTATGGGAGAAAAACACACGGAGCGCGCGTGAAATTTCGACGACGATCGCCACCGACGGTTATATATCTCTATCTCCTCTCCTATTTTTAGCCATCCGTTACGAAACGCGCGATGACAACGGAGAAAACAGACGTTAGAGAGCGAGCTAGCTTAGCTGACCGTTGCACACCCACCGGCCGCGTCGTCTATCGATTCCCGAGGGAACGCGCGCGCGCGCAGAGGGAGGGAGAGGAAGAAGAAAAGAGGGTCGTGTCGCCGAGAGTAGGTTGGTATCTACCCCGGAGGCAGGAAGGGTCTTGGCGTCCCGAAAAAACACAAAGAAGTCCCGTCGTGTGTCTACAGCCAGGTATATAACTACGCTGAAAGAAGACGATGCGATGCTGCTGCACGCACTTTTCTTCCCGTAGATAGAGAATGTTCTATATGCTGTTTTCCACTATAGGTATAAGCGCTCTCTGCCCACGTATACTCACGCACTCGTGTATGTCTTTCTCTCGCTCGTTCTCTCTCTCTCTCTCACATTCGCTCTAGGCTAGTGTGTATAGACACACACGGAGGGAAAATCGACTACTCACTCGGCTGTGTAATAATCGATACGACACTGCTGCTGCGGGTACTCCTCCTCCTCTTCCTTTAGCACACACTTCTCTCTCCTCTATATGTAATATATGCCTGTTCTCGGCAATAAAGTATCAAACTGAACTGTGTACAACGAATCTACAACACACACTGTACGCACGTATAGAGAGAGATATCTCAGCGCGAGATTATCTGCTTTGCTCTCGGGGACGACGACGAAGAGTCTGAGAAAAGGTTTAGGTCTTTCTCTGGCGTATCTCTTCTCTCTCGCTCGCTCTCGGGCTCTCGTTGGTGTTGGTGCGCGCGAAGTTGGCCGCAGACTGGATTCCGGAGCGCTGCTTCTCTGCTATGCGCGCAAGATGGCCGGCCCTGCGCGGAGCCAGCGTATTATACGTAAAGCCTGCGTCTGCCTGCCTCTCTCCACCCCACTATACTCCCGTTTCTCGTTCTTTCTATCGCTGTCTCGCTTTCTCTCGTAGCATGTATACTTTGCGAGCGCGCTTACGCGTGTGTGTAAGTATATGTGCATGGCAGCGAGCGCGAGGAAATTGACGTTTTGCGCGAAGGGGATGAATTTTCTAGAGCTGCCCCTGCGGGGCGCGGGCAGGTGTATGCCGAAATAATCACTTACCTTGGATGTTTTCTGGTGCTGGCGTTGTTGGTGGTTTTAATGAGTTGGACGAGAGGGTTGCTGGTGCCTCAGGTTTATTTACTCTCTCGCTCCGCTGTTTTGATGCGATCTTGTAGGTGTAGGAATAGGCTGTTACGTAGCGCGCAGTAAACAAAGAAAATGTACACTGGAATGAGTTCCGTCGACTATTGGGGGGATGAACTATTGACGCGAGAAATTTTGAGAGTGACCGAGAATGTATTGCGAGGAGGGACAAAACACAGAGCAGCACGCGCACGGCGCAGTCGTCGATCGTCTCGTCAGTCACAGTGTCACACACGCGCACAACCACGTTTGGGCCTCGCCGTGTAGTCGAGCTGGACTCCCTCTATGTGTGTGCGTTGTAGCGTGATCAAACGGCCTTTTTTCTAGGTATTATATGGTATATCGTGTATATGTGTCTCTCTGTTTGGCTTTCAGCGATTGTCGCGCCATGAGATGAGAGAGATTCTTACAGTCGGTAATACAGGGATCACGGTGTCACATTTAGAAATAGCTTTTGTGGTTTGCAATGAAGTATTTTTTGGTAAAATAGATAAGTATCTATGTAGTTGAGAAGCGTACTTTCTACATTACCTGTTGACATAATTATTCGAGGTCGTTGGCAGGATTTTGATGGAATAATCTAGGTAGAGTGCGTTTACCTTACGATCTTGCAAATAAAGCTGCAAAGTGATATATGCACAAGTACAAGGCATGCGCACATGGGTGGTTCGTAGCAGACAGAGTAGCCGCTTGGATTTTTAACCTCTCGTGAACCGAAATTTTTAGTTGCTCTCGATTAAAAGTGTAATAACGCGCGCGAATGGTTGGTTACGGAGCATACATTACGTAAAGAAACTGTTTTTGAAAATGCAATTCTGAATTTACAGGTGTCGAAATAATATTGCGTAAAGTCGCAGTGGCCACGATAAACCATGCTCCGAAGCGAAATTCTGGGTCTGTACAAGAGACTTATACGCTACAGTGAGACTCTCAAGTTTACAGATAAAAAGTACTTCGTGCACAGGATTAGGAAGGGTTTTTTGGAGGGTAGAGAATTGACCAACGAGAAAGATATAGAATTTCAATACAAGGTAGTCTTTTTATTTACAATTATATATACAATGTTCTTTTATTTAACAAAAATACTGATATTCGTCTGTTCGTAGAAAGGGCTGATGCTCTTGAAAAACAAGAAGGTAGTATAAAAACATAATGCTCAAGAGGATTTGTCAGCTATCGATCACTCATCATCTTCCACTCATTGTTTCCGACAGCACTATATTTAAAAGTAAACACAGTTTTAAAGGGTTAAAAAAATATATTGACTTTTCTAAAGTACCAAAATTAAAGGAAGAAGAGTTGGATATACAATACATAAGAGGCTGGGGTCCTGGTGGTCAAGCAACAAACAAAACAAACAATGCAGTTCAGATGAAGCATTTACCAACAGGTATTGTTGTGAAATGTCACGAAACACGAAGTCAGTCACAAAACAAGGAAATTGCTAAAGAGATGTTGATCAACAAACTGGATTTGCTCATCAATGGTGATGATGCGGTTCAAAATCAAGAAAAAAAACTTTTACAGAAAAAATCATTAGAAAAGCATAGGAGGCACAAAAAAAAAGCAGAATTGAAGGCAGCATTTAAAGAAAGAGAAGGAATTGAAACAACAGATTAACAGCTGCACAATGTTTTTGTACATATTATAAATAAAATTTTTATGAAAATAAATAATAACTCATTTGTTATATGGAAAATTCAGTTTTCTTTAATAATCATTCGTGTTTCTGTATTCTTGACAGATTTACAATATTTTTCATTCAAATAGGGTATTCAGGTGTTTTTCTTGGATAGAGTAAATCTTTAGTACTGTACTATAGACTTTTTTTTTTAGGTTGTTGCATATCTCGTTACAGAATGCACAAAAGATCAATGTAATACTAAAAATTTGCTCAATGCAAGGTAATTTAAAATAAAATGTTACATATATTTTATGAGGCTCATAACGAAATGATTATTCTATAATAAAGCTGTATTTGCAGTCTTGCGTACTCTAAAAAACACCTTAATCATTGTTGAGAAGTTATTGCGGTACTGACTTTGCACATTTATGTAGTTCTCTCTGTATAAAAAAAGATAACCTACTTACAAAAAAGAAACGATACAAGTAGCAGAAGAATATCTTCTGTATTTTGCATTATATCAATAATAATTTAAAACCCTCCGTTTAGTTTTTAAACTCGTGAAGAGATTTAAATTAGAGCTTATAGCCAATATACTACAAGTTTACATAAAAAAAAACAAAAAAAAAAAACAAAAAAAAAACTAAAGAAGAATAACTCTTGAATAATTATTAAAACGCAATTAATACAATAATAATATTAATAATAATAAGAAGAAGACTGCGAAGACCGCATTTTAAGAATGTACAATACCGTAAGTAGCAATGGCGCTACAAAACGTTCATAAAATAAAATTAATTATAATTCGATAATACAATGATATAGATAATAAATTCCTAAGTGCCTTCACTGTTTAAATACTACACATACACAAATACCATTTGTACACAATGTACACGAGCGAAGACCGTTCATCTCAGACAAATTGACAGTCGGAAGCTCACATCTGAAATCGTAAGAGTAATAAAAAAAATTTGACGAGGAGTCAATGACCTTAAACACTCAGTCGACGCGAACTTCAACTATTCTTCAACCAGTGTCCAGCCAATTGCCGTTTCCCGGGGGCGTGCCTGAATCGCTTTGCCGGTGGCTGTATGTTGGACCTAGGCGAGCTCGAGCTTCTCAATCTACGATTGCTGGCTACTGCCACCGAGAGTAAAGCCGAGTTGTCCATGTCCATGTCCATGTCCTCGATCTTCATGACCCTGACGACGGGCTGATAGTCGATGCTCGAGCGCCTCTGGTCCACGTCCGACGACGTAACAACGGATGGCGAAATACGTTCCGCTAATGCCTGGTCCATTATCTCACCGTTGGGCAGCTGCTCGGACGACACGCTGTCGTCGTTGCGTTTCGCTGTCCTCTTTAGCCTTCGCTGGTGATGTTTCTCACCTATCGTGAGGATAGTTTCTGTCTTACAGTTTTCATCCTCGAAGATTACCTTGGACGACGAACGTTCACAGGTTCGCTGTTGCAGCAGCTTTTTGGGGCGCCGCCTGTTCTTTTTCGGTCCAATAACCATCTGGTCCAAAGGCAAATCCTCACTGCTATCCTTAGATTGTTTCTTAGGGGACGAGTTGCTGCTGAGTCGTCGATTTTCGATTTCAGCCTGTTGCGACATCTCTGATGTCATGTTGTTGCGCTGCGTCTTACGGGTAGGTTTCGATGGTGAGCTCTTCTCACTGTGCGTCAGCAGTGAGTTAGCATCCTTTGTGCAGAGGTTCTCGTTATTCGATAGCGAAGTTTCCGAGTCCTCGCTAATACTCGAGAGAGTCCGCGTGTTCTTGATGACGATATTCTCAGGGGCGACACTGGCTTCGTCGTCGTCCATCCGGCACTTGTCGAAACTCTCGGTCCTCTTCTTTCGGGGTGAGATCTCGTCATAGGTGACGGTCTTCAGTACGGGTTTGACTTGGATTTCATCCGCGTCTGTAGTTTCGTTATCTTCTTGCTCAACTTCTTTACTACTCTCGTTACTGATTTCTTTAATGACTTCTTTACTGATTTCTTTACTGGTATCTTTACTACTTTCTTTACTAATCTCTTTACTTCCCCTACTACTTTCTTTACTACTATCTTTACTCTCCCTGGTACTATCCTTAATACCCTCTTTGCTTTCCTTGCTCTCTTTACTCTCCTTACTCTTCTCTTTAGCTTCTTTATTCTTGGATCTTCGACCTTTAGTCGGTTTGCACTCTATCGTGTTAAGCACCTGCTCATTTTCTTTGCCAGTCTCCGGTTCCGTTTCGTTACCTTCGTCTTCAGGTGGCACAGGAGTCGTGACGTCTTCACTTTTTTCGACTTCTATTTCCGGAACTTCTGTTTTCTTTTCATTCGCCTCTTCAGCTGCTTTTCTTTCTTGATCCAAGTGCTTTTGCAATTCTTCACCCAAGCTCTTGATATGAAGTTTTCTTCTCATTTTGTTTCCAGGCCAGCCAGTTTTATTTTTCCTCTTCTTGCGCTTCTTTAACGGAAATTCAGCGTTCATATCTCCGCATTCAGAACTCGCGCACGACGAATTGTCGATGCCGTTAGCGTACACATCGTGACAGCTGTCCAACAGCTCTAACAGATTCGCCGGCGCACCTTTAGGTTCACTTTCCGGTTCCAGAACAACGTCTTCCGACGGATTCTTTAAAAGTTCAACTTCGAAAGAGTCTAGTTCTGGCAGGTCATTACTGCTCAACATCTCGTCGAGATTCTTCACAATTTCCTTCAGATCTCTGTCAACGTCGGATTTCTCCGAAGTAGTCTTCTTCTCGGATTTGATGGCTGATTCGCTTGTCGCCTGCTTCGCTGCTGCTGCCTTCTTCGAATCTTCCTCTTCAATAGTACTCAGAGTCGTCGTCTGCTCTCGCCGTCTGATAATCGTGGACATTATGGCCAGCGTCGATGCGTGACATCGCGGACTTTTGCGAGGCGATCGGCTGCCCATGTTCACGTGACCCCCTCTGCTCCGACCTCGTTTACGGTGAACACTGCTCTGGATGCTTTTGTATAACATTTCGTGAAAGTTCTCGATTTCGTACGGTAAGAGGAATGGCTTTTGCGTGTCGCAGTCGCTGAAGTAGTGCCAGTACTCGGAACCTTCATCTTGACGTTGATACGTTTGGTACCAGGGTTCGGATCGAGGTACTGCTTCAAAGGAGAAATGCATTTTTTCAACTTCCGGCGAAGGTTTGGACGGATACACTTTTTCTACCACTTGCACTGTTGTGCTGACTTCTTCTGGTTCTTGTTGCGTTAAATCTTTTTCTGACTGTGGTTCACTGATGCCAGTCAAAGGAGCTTGATATCTGAAAATATTTAATTGATATTAAATTTTTTTTGTGATAAAAAAATTAGTCATGTTCATCATTTCTACTACAACGAATCGAAAAGATTTGTTAGGCAAAAGTAAGGAAACCACCAAAAAAATGCACAATTAACAATCTGATTTATAAATTATCTCATCTTATTTTTAAAATACAAATAATTTTAGTTTTAAAGAAAAACTAATGCATCATAAAAAAGAAAATTTAATTTAAATAAAAATTAATTACCTTAGTCTACTCCCAGGTGTTTCAAATTTATAATAATCGGTGTTATCCCTTATCAGAGCTTCTGTTTGTGTTCTTCTTCTTTTTCGTGCTCTGCCAGGACTTGATGAATCTTGTGACTCATCTTCACTTCTCATTTCTTGCTTAGGAGCAGGATTAGTAGGAGGAGAAGAAGTAAGTACAAAGGAGTTAATATTATCTTCTCTGTCACTTTCTGTATCCTTAGGTAAAACACTGCTTTGTTCACCATCACTATGTGCATCGGAATCGTCATCGCGTCGCGGATCTCCGAACATAAATGATTCCGCTTCATCACTGAGTAAAGAGAGTTCCGATTTTCTCACTCGTTTGAAGCGCACAACAACAGGTTTTTCACTCGAAGGTTTATCATCTTTCTTGGATTTATCAGTCTGTTCTTTTGATGGAGACATAATTGCATTACCACTTGGAATTGCACTGGACCGTAATTTATTACCCAAAACTTCGACCTTGTAGTAATCTCTATTGTCCTCTATCAATCTTTCCTCAACTGATAATCTATGTCGACCTCTACTAGTCCTACCTCCTCTTCTAGCTGGTTTATATTTTACTAGATCTAATTTTCCTAAGCTTTTCAATGAATTAGTATCTTCATTGTCCTGAAGAGGCAATTTTTCACAATCTTTTACAGTTTCAAAATTATTACAATTTACAGTGTCTTCATTTGCTTCTTCAGGATTCACTTCATTCTCTTCATTTTTGTCAATGTTTTGTAAAATTTCACTTGTTTTGCACTTGTCATCTTTCTTTTCATAGCCATTAACTTTAGTTTTCAAGTTGGATTCAAAGAAAGATTCTTTCTTAGCCTTAGGATTAGCTTCTAATAAAGATTCTTTAAGAGTATTGTCTTTATTTTTCATTTTGTTTGGACTGCTCTCTTTACGTTTGCAGTCAGCACTATTGTGATCGATTTCACCATTCATTGACACTTTTTCCAGCGAATTTTCTCCATTATTTATACTCTTCTTTGTTTCACTATTGCAAAGTTTATCAAGTAATGGATCTTCGTCACACTGTTCTTTTTCATTTTGTACACTTTTTTCATCTTCAGAATCGTTTTCTTCTATCCAAATTGTTCCTTTTGCACGTTTCTTAATAGTGTATTTGTCAAGAGATTTTTCACTTTTGTCTTCTTCATTACTTGGCCTTCCCTTAGACCTCAGTAAATGACCACTTTCATGTTTAGCTCTTGTCCTTAAATTATGTGTAGAGTCCAGTTTCAAATTCTTTCGAACACCGTTACACTGCATCATCTTCACGTCGTCAGTGTTGCAATTGCTCAAGTTGGACTTTTTTTCCGACTTTTCATCCGCCGATAGGGTGCCATTGTCAAGACTGTGATCTCGACTCGAATAGAGATTGCATTCCTCCTCTTTACTGTAAAATATTAATAATAGAATTATGATAAATTTCAAAATGTTTTGTGATAAATTTCACGTATTTGAAAGGAATATTTACCTAACATCGTTTGCTCTGTTGATTTTAAGGAAAGCCTCTACACTTGCCCCAGTGCTAATTAAGTTATCAAGGGTTAAAAAGTTCTTGTCATTATGAACATAACTTAAGTGTTGGTCGCTTTGAAGATGTTTAGTTAGATTTCGGTAATCGATCCGGCAAATCTCGCAGTACCCGGTATTTTCTGTCTTGCGACCGCGTACTGCTGGAGCGCGAGGCCTTCGAGTCATTTCTTTGCCCTAAAGATAAAAGTTTAATTGTGAATATCATCATCCAGTTGATATTAGAATTAATATAAAAAATCTTACCTTTAATACAGTATAATTAATATATTTTTTCTCTCTATTTTCTTTGATTTCTTTTTTAACAGGATGAATTTCTTTTTTTTCTTTGTCTACATAGAGAAAAGGACAAGTACCAGCATCACCATCAAAATTCAGAGTGGGCCATTTATCTAATTCTACAAAAACAGGCCTTGTATCTCTGTAAATAAAACTCTCTTTAGTTTTATGCTTTCTCAGCAACATTAAGCTATTTTACATCAGTCTGATTTTTACCTGTAATACGATTCAAATTTTACATAGGGACTTTTCAAATGCCTAATTTTCACTTCATTCCTAGAGCTACTACGATTGTCACGTGATAAAATATTTGAACGACTCAAAGCTTCTTCAATCTTATCTAACCAAACTTGTAAATCATGGGGTGACCAAATAGGTATATCCCAATTTCGGGCGTTATAGAGTGGATCCACGGAACACTGCTGTGGCTGTGTCAGAGCACGCTCCAACATTGCATCCACCCGGGATTTCTGTAAAAACATTGCACAGATGATGTTACACGTCATGTTGCTAACAAAGGACTAGAAAATGTTGTTAAAGGCTTCTGCAACTTACAGTTCTCTGGGTAGTCTGACCCTGTTGATTTGTTGAATTCGACAGGGGACCTTCAACACTGTGATAAGGAGTGGGTGGTGTCGGTGTGGGAGTTGGGACCTCGATACTCCTCAGCGAGGGGGGGCCCCCGCTCTCTGCACTGGCGCAGCCCCATTTGCTCCTGCTGGTACTAGATGATTGGCCTGAACTTTCCCGATCAGTGATCACTACTGTCACACTTCTTACCAGAAACAGTTCTATTTGCTGCAACACAAAACAAACATCGTTACATTAATATACAATCCACAAAGTTGAGAAGTACAATTTCACACTGTTTTCAGCCACAGTAACCAAGCCACAAAGAGTGCAGCAATACTGCTTGCTAAGTCATACTTTTTTCGTAACACCCAGTAAGTAGTTCGCTCACATTGCAATCTCAGCAAGAAGCTCCAAGGCTATTCCATCAACTCTCTGCATCAGCACTCTCCAGACTTACACACTCACACTCTCTTCACTGATACATGAACCCCAGACCAGAGCAACAGAAGCACCTGGACAGTGGATCCAACTCGACGACCTGAGGGCGAGTCAAGACACAAAAGACACGGCGGTAGCATACACCTTTGGTATTCTAATAATACAGAGCGAGAGTGAACGAACGAGCGAGTGAGCGAGCGAGCGAGGAGAGTAACGACGACAACGTCGCGAGAGAAACCGTTCGTCCGTTCGCCAGGCAGCCGCCTGCAACTCTGTTGCACACACACCGAGGTAGGTAAGAGAGGAGAGGCGTGCGCGGGGCGCCGAGGAGAGAGAAAAAAAAGGTCGCGAGCGTGTGTGCACTATAACCGAGGCGAGGCGCGCGTCACGTGGCCGACGTGTGTGTGCGCGCACGAGTGAGCGAGTTTATATACACACACAGCGTGTATGCAGCAGCAGCAGCAGCGAGAGAGAACAGAACACACACAGGACACACGACGACGGCGACGTCGCGCGCGCTCACGAGAGAGAAAGAGCGAGCGCGACGCTGATGCCTTCGCTGCGCTGCATTACACACACCAGCAGAAACAGCAGCAGCAGCAGATGGGCGCGAGCGCGCCTACCACAGTTGCAAAAGCCAAAGAGCTGTTCCGAAAAAACACAGACATACACACAGACACGGTAGCCCCGTGACAACCTCACTGCCCTCACTGGCGACGTATACACAACAACGGAATATTGCATCCTCTGCACACACAAACATACACACACAACTTCAACCGAGAAAGCAACGGCGACGCGTTGTTGCTGGCTGGCTGGCTTTCTTTTTCCCTACCTAAAACACTCTCTCACAGCGAGAGCGTAAGAGAAGGAGCGACGTAACACGCAGCGGCTGGTAAATAACTGCCGTTGCCGTCCGCCTCTTTCTCCTCTATACACACTCTCGGCCCTTGCACTCGGATAGTTAGTAGCAGTGCAGTGTGGCAGCGTCCGCTTCTTTTTCCTTCCTTCCGCGATACTATTTCTATTCTCGTCAACCTCCACTTTTTCTCCAGTAACTCGTTCACGTCTTAACACACTGTTCACTAGGTCTCTCTGCACATGTATACAACAACACATACACTGAAGATACAACAACGTCGGCGACGACGACGACGACGCATCGACAGGAGCGACGCACGCACGCACGCACAGCTCGGGCGAAGTGCTCCGCGGAACTGTCACGCACAAAATGGCCATTCGCCGTTAACAGCTTGCTGCGAGCGCCGCGTGGAGGCGCACTCCACAACCGCTATAGAGCGACAGGCTGCAGCAGCGGCGGGGCAACAACGTCGAGCGCGCGCGCGCCCGCTTGCCTCGCTCGATTCCTGCTCGAGCGCTAGAGTCCTTCCCGCCGTCCCGAAGGCACTCCGTTTTATTTTCGCACCTAGGATGGCCGATTACAGGGGTGAGGAAGGTCCAGGTACAACCGGGCTATTCGGATCGGCAGGTTTTTTCGCGCCTCCTCGAGGTGGCGCTGATGACGGCCTCTGTGCCGGTTGCCGAATTGTTTGTCAACACAGAGAGCAGTGCGCGCTCTCTGTGTGTGCGATAACGGGGGTGGGGAGTGACAGCTTATATATATACTTATATACGCGTGTACACATAGATAGTACAAGCGAGTATTCGGAGCACACTGCACATCGCGGCAATATAACGTATAGAACAGCCGAGCGCGCGCGCGCTTGCGTTGCGCTGCTCCGAGAAATGTTATCTGGCGCGCGAGCTGCGACGTTGCCACGTCTATTACGCTCTAATACAGCGCTGCTACGAAGCGCGAGAGTGGTAGGGGTTTTCGGAAAATTTTGAAGTTTTAAAGCGCCAAGTGTGGCAGAGATACCGGTTGAAGTATAAGTTATAATAGATGTACGGTTGCGTACTGGTAGGTCAATTTTCAGAAGTTGAAGCTAAGAAAACAAGAAGTGAGAGCGTCTTTAAGGGTAGGAAATGGGTACAAGAGACATTCTGGAGTATTCTATCGACCATCTAATACAGAAGCGATTACTACGCAACCGTTTCTTTCTCCGTTGAAGCAGGTGTTATATTGAAGAGGAGAGTTGCCCCCGCCATTCGCTGGAAACGCACACAACAATTGCCGGCCTACGCCTGGATTCTCCTCCCCGCGCTCGCTCTCAACGGCCGGGTTAAAAATACATCGGCGCTCTATGTACCCCTATATATACCTATACACCTATGTACACACGTATACATACATACACACATACATCCGCGAGCGGGCGTGCGTCCCGAAAATTGATTCGCGCCCGCGGCCCTCTCTCCTCGCGTCCTCCGCGCGCGCGGTTTGACCTGGAAACGATCGATTGCCGGGGCATTTTTAGTGCGAAAAGTCAATTCGCTCTCTGCGCGTTGTCGAGCGCGAGAATATGTGCGTCGTTGTTTCTACAGTATACACTACCACTTGGTAGTAGTAGTACAGCTATACTCACTCGCCGATTATCGTTTCGACTTTGTGGGTCAAAACGCCGCGTATGTCTCGTGATGAAGGAAAACGGTCTGACGGTATGGAATATTTTTAGTCTCCCTCGGCGTGATTCGCATGTAAAAATCGAGGTTTTAGGGAGTCGCCTGTTCTGCGAACTCGCTCGTGACTGCGTGTAGATGTATGTATCTATGTGTATAGGAGAGAACAGAGAGAAAGAGTAGAGAGAACGGACGGAGAGGCCGCGAGGCCGTAGTGGCGATAAGCGAACGCGAGTAGGAAAAAAGACGCGCGCGAGCTGGAAAAACAAGCTCGACATATACACACATACACGTGACACAAATGAGTAATGAGACGTGCGTGAGGCTTGTACATACATCTATACGTACTTTCCATAAAAGAAACAGCACGAAAGCGCGCGCGTCTATTTCATAACAAGCTGCAGCAGCCTCGCGCGCGCCTGTCTGCAGCCGTGACCTATGGTACTGGCGCGCATTGTACAACGTCCACTACTTATATTCCCGCGAAGTTATAACGCATCGGCGCAACGTTCGCGAAGTTGGAATTTTGAAGTTTGCCGCCACAGCCGGCAACGTCGCCAACGGTGTGTCCGCGCTGACACGCGCGCGCGCGCTCATATATACACACAGCAGACGTCGTTCATGTACATATACACACAAGTTACACCTACGCGACGGGTGAGAAAAACTCACGAAAAACGCCGATAAATATTTTTCGCTCGTGCGGGCGTTTGCAACAACACAACGGGACGAGGGAATTTAGGGCGTAGCCCCCCTTAACGCGCGTGTACTACTGGAGCGGAGCCTGGCAACAGCAGAATCCGGGGGGGCCTGTATATACATCACACATACTCCTCTGTTGAACGATCGTGTGTGCAGCTTGCGCGCCCGTGTTTGCCCCCCTCTCACTCTCGCCCCCTCGGTCCCACGCGCGTGTGTGCGTGCGTGCGTGTTTGCGTGGTCGATTCATCCGCGCGCGGGCCGAATCTCCGCGCGGCCGTCCTGTGTATAGCGAGAGAGAGAGAGAGAGAGAAAGAGAGGGAGACAGAGATGGATGACTAAAGCAAGGGAGAGAGAGCAAGACCCTTTACCTCTCCTCCGCTGTACGTGTCCGTCTCTCTCTCGTGTATATACAACCGAGCTAGCTATATAGCGAACGAGCGAACACAGCCCGTGCGCACGGTTGTCGGAACTTTCTTTTTGGCATTTCTCGTACGAGCGCGCCAGAAAGAGAGAAGGTACACATACTCACGCATACACGTATTATGCACTTATACATGGAACGTGGAGGCCTGCTGTTGCCTTTTGCCTTTACGGTCCTCGCGTGTGATGCACATAAGCGTCCGATCTTTCTAGAGAAGCCAGAGGTTTCTGCTATATGGGCAGTGGCATGTTTGCACACATGTGTATGGTTTTGCTGAAGTAAATGTTTGGATGAGCGAACGCTTCAAACAGATTTTGCTGTACCCCTTGCCAATCTGAGAGAGAGATTATGATGATAATCTGGTTGCAGTGCAAAGGCAACTGACTTTCTTGGATGTCTTTCTTGGAAGTGTAGAAAATGTAAAGATTTATGCTTGATGCACGTCTTTTGAAGAAGCTATGATAAATTCCAGTACAGCAAAAATGAAGCAAAACTTTAAGATAAGACCTGCTCGACAGTGGAAGGAGGTATATGAGTAAGAGCTTGGGCTTCTTGCTGAGCTGCAAAAAGTAACTATAGTTTATGTAACTGTGAAGTAATACTCACCCCACCAAATTCCTTCAGTTTGCTCTCTAACTTTCCTGAGAGAACATGATTCTTTATGTCCAAGTAGAAGGTCTTGTTTGTCAGTGGCTTCGATGATTTATTAATACTGATACCGGCCCCTGTAAAAAATAAATGAGAATTAGAATAGTTTGCTCATTTTCTGTCAAGTCCACACATAAAAAAAAAGCAATCAGCACAGAAAGTATTGGACTACAGTTCAGAGATAAACGCAGAACACGAGATGGGTAACCAAACACCAGGTTGCTTGAAAAATTTTTGCATGCTCGTATTGCAATTTGCAAGCTGACCGCAGCACATAAGTTACCCAGGAATCTGAAAATCCCCCCCACGTACCTCACCTTCCAAAATCCCAACCCAACAACAACATCCAATAATTCAACTCAAATCCATTCTAGCACCAACGTCCGCTATCCACGTGAGCTTAATTTTCTCGCAATCTTGCCACACAACCTCGTGTTTTCTCCTAAGTATAAATAGCGATTGCGCGAGTTTGCGCGCTACTGGACGCAACAAACATTGAGTATAACAGAGGTTATAACTAATCCGCATATACTCACACTTCTCGGGCGCATGATTCACGCTGGATGCGGCGGTTGACGCGGTCGTCGATTGTTGCTTTTGTTGCTGCTGCTTCTCGAGGCTCTTCCGCCGTATAAGCTGCTGCCGTAATTGCTGCTGCAGGTACCGCTCCTGCCTCTGGTACTTTACTTTATCGCGGTTCGGCTGCTGCTGCTGCTGCTGATGGGTCTCGGACGACGATACCATCGTCTCTCTAATGACGGGTCTAGATGCAGCGGCCAACGCTGCTGCTGCCCCTCGTGCTGCTCGTTGTGGTCATCGGGGCCACCCTGCCCATCCTCTCCTAGAAGCCCGCCCGAGGTTGATGATGTGTGGTCGAATCGTTTGTAGTTCTTTTGTCTGCGCAGCGTTCGACTGTTTTACAGTCCGTCAGCCTGTTGCTGTACTGCTGTGGCGCGCGGGAGAAGGTAAACTAAAGTTATAAGTATACTAATTGGAGAGTAAATTCTCACTCTCGAGCGAGGAGAAAGGCTGAGAAATAAGCGAGAAAAAACCTTCGACGATAAGTGCAGCTTACACGCTCTGTCGTCCGAGTCCGTGTGTCCCTTGGCTTTCTCGCCCGCGAGGATAGAGAGAAAGAGAGGGAAAACAACACGCGCCCGCGCTGGCTATAACCTCCCCAACCACCGAAAAACTCACACAACTCCTGCTTGTCCCGCAGCTACTTCGCCGAAACCTTCCGCCATCTACACTCCTCGCGCGTCACCGCGAACACCCGCACTTTGTTGTATGTTTCTGTCACCCACACTTTCGGCGACCAATAAGTATATATCCAACGATTTCCTCGTCTTGCACGCTCACTCGCACTCGAATCAACCAGCCGCCTCCTCGCACACTCGCGGGGCCGTCATGCGCGCGCGCACACCATCGCAGAGTCAATTAGCCAGTGCGAGTGTCGCCTCTTCTATTTTGGACGTAAGTAAAACTAAACGTAACACTAGCTAAAACACGCGCGAATAGAGAGGAAGCAGCCTGAAGAGAGCAGCTGGTCGTTGTTCTAAGCGCGCGCGCGAGTCGTGCGCGCCAAGACACGGCTTGCCTGTGGATTATATCTGTCGCTCGCGCCAGAAGAGGAAGAGAGAGAAAGAGAGAGGATGTGATGACGTAGGTGTCATGGGAGACTCAGGGCAGGGACCCTTCGTGTATCTGGATTGGCGCCCTTTTTTTTATAAATGGGGGAATATACGCGGCGTTCGAAGTAATGCTGGTGGGGGGAGAAATGTTGGAACCGGTTTTTTTTCCTGGAAGCGGGAAGTTGGGCATTCGCTGGAATTTGGGAGTTCAAATAAGAGGAAAAAACAGTGAAGTATAAGCAGTAAATGCTCGAAGTTATGTAATTCGTTACCAAAGAGTTGCTAATGAACGGTTTTAAACGGATTTGCTACCTACTTGATTTTACAGATCACTGGTTTATTTCACAAGGTGAATTTTGGAACATGATTATTATTTTTTTTTTTATGAAAATATCAAACCTATTTTTTTTATTGAAAAATGTGGTTTATGGAATGAATTTGAAAAGTAGTGAAAACGTTTTTTAAAAGTTGCAGTATTTGTTACCGATAGTTTAGTTTTCTGTATTACCTGCAGTAAGTATTACTAAAAAACGTATTCAAATTTGAAATTATATAATCACATAAATGTTTATTATGATCACATTGTATTGAAAATAAATGTTTTTCATCTGGATAAAGTTTACAATGAAAATTAAATAGAATCTTTACGAAAATTTTTTTGAAATTCTACCAGAACAGCAATAATATTAACTAAAAAACAGCTAAGCTGTCGACATAAATTAAAACCACTGCCAATTCATTGATAATTAACTTTCTCAAACTTATTGTTCTAGTATATTGATTTTTTTACATCAAATACATGTGTTGTATTTAAATATTTTATATATTTTTTAAACTTATTTTACAAAATTTAACTTTTAATCAATGTTTTTATTAATTTTTAGTATTTTATAAATTTTTTGTATTCACGTAAATAACGTAATGATTGGTTGTAGAGTGGACTGACAGCGATTTTTTTAAATTAAAATAGAACTTCCTGGACGCCTGGTTCACCTCGACAGTGCGACCAGGAAGTTCTATTTTAAGTAAATAACGTAAATTTTCACTATCGTCACATTACAAGTATGGGCAAATCCACCGAACTTTGAATTAAAAACTTTAGGTAACATTTACTAATTAAAGAAAAATTTTTTTTTCGCAAAACATTACTTAACAACGAGTGATATTTAACTAATCTAAAGGTTCTAAACTGGTAATAAAAAAATGCGTTACTTTTTTTTCGAAATGTACTTATTTTAATCACCAAAAACGAAAAATCGACAATAAATATATTAAATTTGAAAAGAATACGTACTTTTTAAGATTTGTAGTTTACTTTATATAACGTACCACTTTTAAGTAAAATTAAAATAATTTTAAACAACTTGTGCTCGTAATGTCTCTGTGTTATACACCAAAAACACACAAATTTATCAAAATATACACTTTATATAAAAGTTATAGATAGCATCAAAAGAAAATTTTTTCCATACACAATCGCTTAGCGCGTTGATACTTGTTGGACTTTAGGTCGCGCGGTTATGTAATTTTTTGCGCGACGAGAAATTGATAGATTTTTATTTGCCTTTGTTGCAAAACAATTCCATGTACAAATAATTGCAGTGCATACTATATACTGGTCGAGAAAAAGGTCTCCGTAATACCTATAATTGCCAGCTCCTAATGCACACAAAGAAAGCCTACCTGTAGGGGCTGTAGGCGTCGAGATCGAGTTGGCGCTGGCGCACTGCCCTCTTCAAAGAGCAAAAATATGCTGAGTGCAAACGCAGGGAAGAGGAAAGAGCATTCCAGAAGCGAGCATCCTGAACCTGAAAGGCCTTGGCACCCGTTTCATAATTAACAAACGGAGGCACAAGCTCTAGTTGCACAACCCTGCTAATTCGCTTAGGCTTGTGCTCCGTTAAAAAGGCAGCTAGGTATAACTGAGCTCTTGGATTCGTGTAATTTTGTATATAAGAGTAGAGCTGCAAAATATTTAACTTGTGAGAGTTCGGATGGAGCCAGTCTATAGACGTCTCCTGTAGGCAGTGATGTGAGCATCCCTCTTAACTCCGAGGACATTCTCCAGTCCAACTAAGAAAGTATAATACTATATATATGCAAGTCAGGGATTTTGCAAACATTTTAGGACATATTTTTGGAAATCAAAATATGAAGATAACCACAATAGTAAACCGTAAACTCAAGTTATGGATACTTATTTCGAGTCTTGTTTAAAAAGAAATGTTGAAAAATAGACTCTTCTTCAAACAATAATCAAACAATCTAAAAAGTCACATGTATGTACAACTTTAAAAATAGAAAATAAAACTAGAAAAAGAAAACTTTTAACCACTTTTTTCAGAATTAAATAATATTAATGTTTATGAAATCTATGGTAGTTTGAAGTTGAGCAAAGAAAATGCACTAAAATATGAGCGAAATGAAGAAGCAGATCTTTGCGAATTCTTAGTGCATTTTACAATAGACCTTCATAAAGTCTCAAATTTATTCGTTTGTTTCGCAGTAGTAGCGTGTTGTTGTAACTGCCATAATTTCAAATTTTTAAAGGCAGAATAAATTATCATATTTGTCATCTAAAAAAATTTATATTTGCCAAAGAAGATAATCACTGATATAGCACATAATTAGACAATGAATACTTGCGATTCCGTAAATTGATAACTCGATGTTTCTACGATTATATTTCCTGAATATGTAATACATGCCACTGTCACTCAAATATGATTTGTAAAAATAGACGGATACCAATAGTAGAACGTTTAGGGTAATAGGTATATATTACTTGTAAAAACAACAAAAGTTTTACAAATCAAACTGAAGTGTCTTTTCGTTCATTTTCCAGGAGGCGCTGACATACATTTGGATTAGCGAAAACAAACGACCTAGTGTATTATGATTGGTGCACGTGCACTTTGAAGTTTGAATCTTTGATCGACTTCGGCACGACCCTAGTGGTGAAATCGAAAATTAAAGGGAGGAGGAAGAATAACATGAATGCATTAAGGAAACAAAGAAGCATCAGTCATCAGCAGCTGTTGGTCAGGGCTTTGAAGTACTCGAAATGTACTCGAAATCAGCTGTTCTGCTCCGTAATGCTTTTTGGTACCAGCTCGATGCATAATTAATTGAATTTATACCACTCTAACCTTAAAATCATAACTTTAATATGATTATTCGGCTCTCGTGGTATAAAATACGGTTCGAAAC
>UXGD01000553.1:25263-54367 GCA_900474315.1 Torymus auratus | reverse complement strand
GTGTGGACGAGTTTGGACTTAGAATAAGTGCATATGCACTTATTGAGAGTGAATTCCACTTATTCGAATTTAGAGAGAACCAATTCCATTAAACCAATATTCGGTTGTACGCAAAGGACCTCCTCAATGCATGTAAAATGACAACAGATCTACTTATTCTCAACAAAAAAAGTAGTTTATAATTTTCCAACATTGTTGCTGTGGTGCAATCCCATCTTAAAACTTGGAGTATTTTACTACATATCCCAACACCGCTACACTCCTTGGATACATATAAACCGTACAATTGAACATTGATTCTCTGACCCAAATACACCCAAATACATATCCTCCCCCGCCCTACGATTCCCTTCCCATAATTCCCGACGCACTCCCACCATAGACGTCGTAAGTATAGATAGTGCGACGGGATTCGGTCGACGTCCCCATTTTAGAAAGAGAGAGAGAATGCTTTGGGAGGTGTTTCTGTCTCTCTTTCTCTGCCACGATAGAAAGAGACAGCAACACCTCCCAAATGCATTTCTCTCTTTCTAAGATGGGGACGCCGCGTGATGCGCGGCCAATACTTATTATGTCTATGACTCCCGCCAACATCATCTCTCTCTCTCTCTCTCAGCAACCCTCGAAATTGGCGTCTCCCTTCGAAAAACAACTGCACCATCATCATCCCAACGTGACTACACGCACATACGACCGCTCGGTCATAATATATATAGGTGTACCTATCTGCCGCTGCAGAAGCGAGAGTTTCGGTTTCGTTTTCGCCCCGCTCGCGCGCTCTCCCGGCGCAGCAGCTATATAGCAGGCGGCGGCGTCAGCAGCAACGGCGGCGGCAGCTCGGCAGCTCGTTGGCAGTCGCGCGCGAACCGCGGTGTCGCGCGCATCTCCTTCTCCGTCGGTCTCTCCGCGCGCCCCCGTGCTGCACTCTGCCTCTCGCAAGCACGAGTCTTTTCTCTCTCTCTCATCCCCCTATATATAACGTACGCGAGTGTGCGCAGAGTCAAGCGCGGGACTTTGGGGCTACGATATACATTATCTAAAAGTGCGTGCTTTTCTCTTCTTCCTGGCGGTATATGTTGTATACTCTTCCCCTCCAGATATACACACGCCGGAGAGAGAGAGAGAGGAGCTTCTCGTCGACGTGTATAAATAGGGTTACGAGTAAAAAAAGAGAAAGAGATAAGATAAGCAAAGTGGAGCGACGGCGCGGGCGCACTGGTTAAAAGGGAGCGCGAGATGAGGCGACGCTGCTCCGGTTGTTCTTGTTCTACGTGCATCGTCGTCGAGAAGAAGATGCCGATGTCTGCCTAGTGTCCTGTTGTTTCTTGCAGACAGACGGCTGGCTCCGTCGACGAGGCGCATATTTAAATATATATATAAGTGTTGATCTCTCTCTCGTTTAAACGGCCGATCTCGCAAGCTCGTCAAAGTTGAAGTTTCACTAGCATCGGAGATTATAAATATAGAGCTGTTGTGTTTGACTGTTGCCGCGCGCTCGTTTCGTAATGCGCGCGAGAGATAAGTAGACCGCAGAGAGGAAGATAACGTCACTGCGCCTGTGTATATGTAAATATAGTAGATCGGCGGTAAGAAGAGACGAATCCCTACCTACCAAGGGATATTCCTACAGAGAGTCTGGAGCGAGGAGAGAGCGCGCCAGCTGATCCGACTGGTCGAGTCCAAGACGCGCACGGAGCTTTAGTCTCCCTTTCTCTCATATCGTCCAGCCCCGAGGAAGAAAAGCCTGCCAGCAGTACACGGCCTCTGACCCACTAGCCGAAACCTATAGAAAAGCTATCCCCCACGTGCGCGCGAGCTTGTACCACTACATACACACAGCGCATATATACGCTGCTGCTGCTGCTGCTGCTACGCCCACGCGCGGCTCGGAAGGAGAGAACGAGGGGAAGCGAGAAATTTAGGAAAGGGAAACGAGAACGCGGAGGAAAACGAGAACGAAGAGGAGGAGGGGAATATCTGCAGCTGGCTCTCTCTCTCTCTCTCTCTCGTGTGTGCGTACACCTATTTTGAAGCCGCGGCAGACGAGAAGAGAGTGGAATATTTCGACGAGGAGAGTGTGCGCGCGTGGATGAGGCAGGAGGAGAAGAGGAAGAAGAAGACGTAGAGACACGAGGTGCACATACAGGTACGACACGAGGATTTTTTTTCTCGTTCTGTACGGTCTATGGGTGTATGTGTAATGCAGTTCATTCAGCGGGTATAGGCTGTGAGGGAGGATTTTTATTCTTCATCTTTTTTTTTCTTTTTATATAAGTATTTTGTTTTTCGGTCTGGGAAGCAATTCTGATGATATCTGTATAGTACAAAAGTTTTCATTGACTTTTCATTTTCAAGACGGTTTTCAAAATCTATGTATATTGTCAAAGTAGATGAAACTTTGATAAACTTAACACGACGATTGATGTTTTAGCACTTTGCTTAATTGAATTGAATTTGGCGAACATTAATAACTATTAGTCAATCCGAAAAAAAAAATTTTCGCTGGGATGAAAGAACATATCCGGGAATAGAAATATAAGGTCATTTTGTTGGTCCCAAAAAGAGGAAAACGTTTTTTAATTGATATAAGATAAGGAAATGCACTGGAACTGATAAAGTCTTCTTGCATTGATACAAAGCTTTATATATAATGATGTTTAAGAATAATGTTCGAAACGTTCTCGCAGGAACGAAATAAACGCCATTTCAAACTAAATTCTTATAAGAACCTCATCCGAATCGTAAAAGCCGATTTCGGATACAGCGCGGTATCGCATCACGGATCAACACTGGCTTTTTGTACCTTTTCTCGTGCGCTACTGACTGCCACACGCGATATAAGCCGCCTATAAATGAATAATCGGCCGGCTACTCGCGCCGCCGAAAGAATTCTTCGCGCGTTATTTTAAATGGCTGCCACTGCAAAACAAAAAGTAAAAAAACAGCGGGATTAGTAGCGACATGCTGTATTTTTAAAGCGCGACGTATGGTAGCGAAAAAAGGACCAAATGCGACGTTATAGTGTGTCTTTGTTGCAGTATAGTTGCCGTATTTTTAAATTGCTAATGGGAGGGTGTAGGAACGGTACGAGAGGTTATAGCAAGAGAGACGAAAATAATAAGAGCCGAGGATGCGCATAGCAATGTCAAAGTTAAAGGAGTTAAGATAATATTATCTATCTGTCGACTCTCGCCGCCCACTTGCAGCTTTTCCCGCGAGTAAATATCAAAAGAATACATGCGCGGCTGCTTCAAAGTGCACCTCGCTGCTTTGACGCACAAGATAAAAAAGTTTGGCTCTGAAAACTGTGTGACATATATGTTGCTGGTGGAAGGGAGCGATTGTTGTGCTAGACTGAATTACTCTCTTATTAAATTATTTTCATGAAACTATATCTGTAGCATGCATTTCTCATTCCAAACATATTCAAAAACACAATATATTCATTTACAAATTCGAATATCTGGGTAAGAGTATATTGAAATATACTTGATTCTTATAAAATATTATACGTTTATATGGGCACAAATTATATTACTTGTCGCGAAACTGGCCACAAAAGACCACATCCACTCTACAAATCATCATTTTACGACTGCACGCGTCTAATATATTCATCCGCGTATCGGCTAAATAAACACAGCCTTGACCCCCCAGAAAACTCGCGCGTACCTAATCTCCGATCGATCAAAACCCACTAATCCACATTCGCGCGCGGGGACCAACATTACCAAAACGCGGCTAAACTGCCCACTCGGTGTCCACCTACGCACTTGTATACTTGTCGACTTTCTTCTCTCCGAATATATATATAAAAGCTTCGGGTGGCAGCCCGTCTTTACCGTTACACACGCTGGGCAAGCGCGTAAATTCCGGCGCAAATCGTTACGATATTCCGAAACGACTGCCGGCGTACATATATACACACGTCTACCTCTCCTCCCCGGTGCGATGATAAATATTCATGCCGCGCGAGAAATGAAAGGCCCCCCCGTTCCTCCCGTACGATAATTCGCCCGTCTCTTTTTACTCGCTTCCTTTTTATCGCGCGGCGGCCTCGTTCGCGCGCGTACCATAAGTATACGAGAGAGAGAAAAGGAGGCAATGAGATTCGACTTTTGGAGGAACCGGAGAGAGAGAGCTTTTTAGAGGTTTGTCGTAGCCGCGTGTGTTTGTTTTTGCTTCGTTTCGATAATTGCCTCTCGCGGTGCCGTTCCTTTTCGTTCTCTGTCTCTTTCTCTTTTTTCGACGGATGGACGCGCACGGCGTCGAGAGAAGTAGTTACGGGTCTTTCTTTTTTTTTCCTTTCTTTCTCGAAAGAGCGCGACGTGTAACCTACTGACGACTCATCGGAGCGAGTTTTCGGCTGGCCGCGCGTGTCTACTTTCGGCTAGAGAACGGAGGTGCGGATAATTGTTATTCTGTATACGTGGGAGTGCGAGCTAGCGCAGCGCCTGTAGAGACTTCACGCGGGGCCGGTTTTGTGCGTTGGGCGGAAACGCCGCTCCGAAATTAGATTCGGGTTTAGCTGGTTATCTTGAGGAGCTCTCGGAGATTGACTCTTTTTTTTTTTTTTTTTTTTTTCAATAATAGATCGTCTTTTTGAATGTTGAAGGCGACTTTAGTTCTGAAGTTGGTTGAATTTGTGTATATTGTAGAGAGGAAGAAAAAATAATAGGAAATGTTTTTCTTTCATGCAACAACTTAGTATTGACAGTCGGGAGAATTCTAACACGAGTTTTGTGTGTGTGTTTTTTTTTATCGTCGTTAACAATTTCAACTCGAACTGATGAGGAAAGTAACTTTAGTTTGTTTAAATCGTTTTTTTAATCTACTTACCGTTAATTCAATAAAAATCCAGTAAATTGAAAACTCTACGAAGTACACCATTATTTTTGTGAAAGGTATAAATAATTAGAAACTATTTATTATACTTGAATATACAATAATCTAACTATTTGCTACAATTTCATTACATTGCTGAAATTTATGCTGTTATGGTTCTATAGGAATTTGAATAATTGAGTGAATCTACAGTATAATGCAAAGTCTTGTTTTGTATACTCAAAGGATTCCTGGTATATCTTGAGATAAAGTCCAAAACAAATTTTAGTTATGTTAAATAACATCCGTGCTATCCTAAAGCATCTGATAATGAAAAACTGAAATCCCTATTGAAACTAAAAAAAATCGGTTATTTCGAGTGAATTGACTACTTCAATACATAACTAATCGCAAAAAGAAATTACACCTTTCCCCACGTACATTTCTCTCTATTCATCAATTCAACGCCAACTTTATCCACCTAAATATAAACTTCCCCGTATATAAAAGACGATCACCGCATTAGTTCAATTCTTCACGCTGCGCAAACCTCAAAGAAGCGAATCCCATTGCCTCCGCCTCTTTCTCCCGCGCAGCTCAAAGAAAAATCTCCTCGCTTCCTCCTTGCCTTCTGCGCAACCTGTTATTTTGCGGACGAGGCTGTTTATATATACGAGCGCAGGCGCATCCCAATTGATGGGAGGTGAGAGAAAAAAATTATAGGCGCACATTTCTTCAATCGGCGCGTTATTTTTACACTTCCTTGCGTTATACGCTTCCTCATTTTCACTTTTGCGCTGAGAGAGTGTGTCTATTCGGATAATGCGTGTTATTAGAGCGGTCGATAACATTGTTAACGAGTCGCGGGGATTACATGTAAATGCATACCAAAGATTTTGTCGTATTATATCATACATTTTGTAACTTGCCACTGATTATAATTTGTTTTTATTATTTTCATCCTACTTACATGAGAACATTTCTTACGAAACTAATTACATCGATTGTTAATTTCCTTTTTCAAACTAAAAACGAAATATATTTAATTTCCATTTTGAAAATTTGCTAATAATTTTCTCTTCCCCACAATTCCGATTTCCCGTGTAATTCAAGCGCAATAAATTTTGTATACCCGCGGCGCTCGTAACATGACATCGCGTAATCGACAAACAACTTCTTTATTCGAGCCCGCCGCGCTCGATATCTCGGCGCTCGCAGCCGATCCTTCGATGCGAATCGCTTTCTAAAAAAATAAAAATTTTTTGCCCCTCTCAATGACACACACACGTGCAGCAGCAGAGACTTATTGAAAACGGCGAGCGCGTAGCATAACAATTACGTTTCTTCTCTCTCTCTCTCTCGTCTGTCCATACACTCGGGCGCGAATTTAACTGTAATTTTCTCGACGATCTTTTTGTCGCCCTCGTAACGAGATCTTTATATATACCTCGCGCAGATATATATTATACCGGCAAAAAAGGAAAGAGGTACAAATTAGCTTTTCGGAGCGTGAAAAAAAACACACACACACATACTCGCCGGCAGGTAAAAAGCATGCCACTCGTTCAACTGTAAACGCGCGCGTTGGCGTCTGCGTCTTTTTTCGCACGCTGCGACTTTTCGAGCCGTAAGCGCGGATTCGACAAACAGTTTATGTCTTAATTTCAGTTGTTGCGCGTGTATGTATATAGGGGAGACGTTTTTGCTGCTCGCGTTGAGAGACACGAGTTACATGTACACGAATTTTCCTGTTTGTATGTCCGGTGCACGTACGTTTGTTTTATTTATTTTTTTAGCGAGCAATGGTATGGAGTTTTGCGGTAACAAATACGTGCTCTTACTGTAGTTTATTATTTCATTTCGAGTTTAAGTGAGAAGGCTAATGTGTATAAGTATATATAGCAATTTTTCTAAATATTCATATAACTATAAACATACTTACAACGCAACACACACATCACAATTGGAGAAAGTGATTGCATACATTAAATTATCTCAAAAACCTTAAGTAATTCCTGTATACAACGACCTTCCGCACTGGCGAACGTCATCGCGATCACACGGCCGCGTCTTCATTAGCGCGACACGAAATTCCTCCAGCTCCTTTATTCCTCGCAATATTTACCTTCAATCTTGACAATTACGGCTAGCTTTCGCCCGCAGCTAACGACCGTCTCGTTAATTGACGGCACAGAGTTGACAGGTACAACCCCACCATCATTACGAGGCTCCGTCCGAATCGGGTCAAACGATTACCGCAAATTGCCGTTAATTGCTCCATTGGAACGGCAGAAATTAAGGAAAAAAGGCTACGTGCGCGGCGGAGGATTAGCCTCTACGCCGCGTGACAAAAGCTCGTCGCGGCCACGTGTTGCTGGCGGAGCGTGCGCGAATCCGAAAAATAATTCACTTGGCTCGATCGATGGAATATGTGTAGCTGTCAAGATCGAGTGGCTCGCGGTTATGGTATATGCGAAAAGCTTCGTTTGCCGATAGATATATTCTATGGAGTAGTTTCTATTTCTTATCGATTGATGCAGCAGTATCGGATGTTAGCATACAATATTATTTTAGTTATTGGTTTTTTAGGTTTGTATATACATAATCGGATACTTTGTAAGGTAGACGGCGCTTTCCATTGAAATTCTTGTTAAAATTCGTTTCGCCTCTGCAAATCCTTTATGGAGAGAAGCAATTCATTTGTAAATTTTCTATTCAATGGACACCATATAACAAAATACATATATACGTTGGAATAATTTTCGGAGTTTTTCCATAGAATTTCCATTTTTCGAAACAGATAACATTATGTTCAAATGTCAACAATAGTACATAAGAATGAACCCTTATAATATACAATACATTCAAAGCTTCGTTCTTTCATCGACCGAATCTCCCTGCCGAACGCTGCGCTGTACGTTATATTCGAAAAAGGACAGATTCCGATCGGAAAATCGACGGGGACATACCGCACGTATCCAGAAAAAGGCGCGTGTGTGTATGTAGAAACTCTGCGCGGCGCGGACTATTAGAACTCGCGATCGCCGTGGTCGTTGTCGCCGCTCGGTGTTTCTTCAAGCCACGTCTGCTCGTCGCCTTGGCCTACATGCATTCGCCAGCATCATTATATACACACGTGTACGCCGCCGCCGCCGGCGCGCGTGTGTACACGCGCACATACGCATAATATACAGCGGCGCGTAAACCTATCATCGCGCTTCTCTCTCGTATCTTACGTAATGGAAATGCATCCGAGGCAATCGATATATACGCGCGCAGCCAAGTGTGCGAATAAGAGCCGCGACTAATGCCATTGCGAGAAAGAGAGAAAGAGCGAGAGGAAAACTTTCCTCGCGATGATCTCTACGTATACATGTATAGACAAAGTTGTCGCGGGAGAGGAGAAAGTTGGGCGCGACACGCATGACCACTTCGATACGAATTTCAGATTATTGGGTCGACGGTGGGGGACGAGCCAGATGGATTGCCAGAGACTCTTACTTATCGCGTTTATAGAAAAGTGAGGGTGTCTCGTGTATTAAAAGGATTTTCGAGTTCAATTAGAGACTTTCTGGATTTCACGTCTGTAGCTTTTTTTTTATTTACTTTGGAGTTTACGTTAGAAAGTGATGCTAATGCGTGCACAAAGCAATATTTAACGAGAAATGTTGTTCAATTAGAAAAGAAAAATCGGTATTTTTATCGTTAACGTATTGCGAAAGATACAATAAGTGCATTTATCGTGTTTGATTTATTGTAAGACCATTTTATGACTTTAATTGACTAGAGTTTTATACTTCTTTACATTACTTTAATGTACTCAAATTTTATCGAGTGATCACAACAGTTACCCGCCCCAATGAATGTTTTATTAGATAACGCGGCAAGTAGTATTTTCTTGTTGAAACAGTTATTTTAAAGTAGAAGTTGGGTATCTGATTTTAAATTTGAATGAATTGCGGAAATTATGATAAATTAACCTTCTGCATTTGAAGAGATTGAATTTTAAATATTTGAAAAATAATTTTTTTTTTTTCAATCTAGTGAGTACATTTATTTTTGGTGTATAAAGAAGCATCATGAAATTGAAGTAAAACTGAAGCAAAGACTAATTGAACGTAGAAAGTGTTTGATAACAACGACGGCCATCGTTTCAGACGAGAAGAGTAATACTTTCAATTGCGTAGAATATGAGCTCCAAAGAATTAATTAAGCAACATATTATCTGGAAAATGTATTTATGAAAAGTGAAAGCCTGCATGGCAATATATTACAATGACTTTAATGCTGGAGACAGTGACTATGTAATAGCAGGTTACGTGTGATGATCTTCATGAAGATTGACGATCTTCAATTTAAATTAACTTTGTCCGTGTTGGAACATTGACGTCAAAAACGAAGTGTTCAAACTTCAATTAAATCTTTAATGATATTATTGGCGGAAATTGGAGATCCTTATACCGATATGTATAGTTATATTTTTCCTAAATAAAAGTGTTAGATATATCGTGACCATCATCTTTTATAATAGTTTAATTTAGCACGTGCAAGCTTTCAAACTTTTTGTTTCTATTATACGTTGATTATCGTGTAACCAGTTTAACGCGTATTTTAATCTATCACATATTTATTTCTCAATTTTCGACATAATTTCTTTCTAAATTCTTACTATTTTCCTACATGATTTTATCATAAATTAACCTTGAACAAATGATTACTTGTTAATCGAAAAATGTATTTTGTACTTTTCTAAAAGAAATAATCCAAATTGGATAGTACAATGCGACGTTGTTTAAAAAGTTATTTAAATAGTAAATAATATGAAAAAACATCATTTTATGCCTATCGCTCATTTGCATTACAGCAAAACATTAGCAATAAAAGTACAGAGACCATGTTATAAGAGATATAGAGGAATTCGTTATTTCAAATAACTCATCGTTATTATCAACAATAATAATATAGCGTTTCTCTAATACTTATAAATATAATGGTACTGATTTTCAAGAAAAAAGAAATATCCCATCTTTCAAGAATAATGATGCGTCACGGTTGCCGATGCATTGGAATTTTTCCAGTAATTTAGTGAGCATGTAAAAGCTTTATCAACGCGCCCTCCTTTTCGCTCGCTTACTGCACACACATTTGTTGCATTATCTGTTCTTGTTTGTACATTTCTATATACAAGATATTAAGAAAAAAAAAACATTCAATATTTTCGAGCTAGCTCAAATTGCAATTATTGATGTATATATTGACGGTTTATTATCAAACACAACTGCATCGGTAATTCATTTGAATATATTTTTTGATACCTAGTAATAAAAATTTCATCATTCAAGTTTTGTTTTATATTTGTTTTTGTACGTTAATGCGTCATAATACAAAATACAAAACGATACATTGACTCGAAACACGTTACATAATATACGCGTGTCACAGACCCGATTACAAAACTATACCCGCAAGTATAGCTCTAATTCAAAGTATCCTCGTACCTAGACTTCGCCACTATCAGCCCTATATCATAATACAATTAAAATTACTCATCACAAGCGCAGTATAGGTGTAGCCTCGCGGCGATGCGTCCAAAGATCCATAATCGGAAGCGGACAAGCGCGCGTCGTGGTAAAGCTTTCACGAGAGAGGTGCGGCGCCGGCTTCTCTCTCTCTCTCCCCTCCGTCTTCTTTCACTCTCCGTCTTGCTCCCGCTCGCGCGGCGGCGCGTTTATATTCGATTCGTTCCCGATGTAAAAATAGATTTTAAAGGTTAGTGTACCGAGGGAATTCAAAATAAAATCGCGCGCTCGCTCGCTCGCTCGCTGCACTTTGCCGCCCCGGATATTTTTATCGGGGGATGTATTGAATGAGGTTATCCACGCGCTTTCTATATGTACAAAAGCTGTCGTGCCATTATTTCGCTTTCTGGATGGGTTTTCGCGCCAGGCAGATTCCGCGTTTATCGCCTCGCGTTGTTGTTGCTTTTGGGAGGAAATATGGGTATATCAAAGAGTTCCGAAAGAGGTATAGATGTGAGAGAGTTTTAGTTTTGTCGCATGAATTTACAGTTGTTGCTATTGATGTGACGCAATGATTTGTACATAAAAATGGATAGATTTTTTTTAACTATGTTATTAAACTTTTCCTTTTTACAAAGAAATGATTCTTATATTACCTTTTCTATATTTCTGATTAATTAATTTTATGATTTTTACACTGGATTTCAATTTGCAATTTAAAATTATTCAGTTGATTGAACAATTGAAATAAAAAACATTCACATGTGTTTTATCTTTTTTACTTTTAACTTATATATCCTCCGCATCAAAAGAACTTTGCAAACGAGCCCGTAATAGTTCGCTCCCTTTCTAACTGAACCTCCATACCCGTCTCGCAGCAGAAAAAGGGAAGAATTGCAGGTGCACATTTGATATCTGCCAAAAAGCGAGACGAAAGTAAAAAGAAAAAAAAATGGGCCGAAAATTACAGGCGTCTATAGGGACCTTTGACGGGGTATCGCGTTACCGGCGTCGCGTCGCTGCATCTCGCGAAACGCGACACTAGAAAGGACTCGCACGCGCGCGGTATACAACAAAATGCTAGGAATCTAGAACAAAAACTGTCTGCATGTGTGGGTGCATGCAGGTAATCTGGACACGGAATTCCTGAAATTGCAGGTTTTGTTGCGCCGGGGGGACAAAAATAAAATAATCTTTTGTACACGGCTGAAACGAGTGTTGCTGAGGTGGGCGGAGATGGCACGCGATATTTTTCAGTTGAATTTTCTGACCTGGGAGCAAAATTTTTAGATGTGCTTTTACTTTTTTTTTTACTGAATGGTTATTATTGTAATAAATATGTTTAATAATAATATAATTTTATAGGGTTTTATAATTTATTATTTTGTATATTTCTGTTACAGGTAAGGAGTTCACTCATACGTATGATTTTTTTTATACGATTTTTCGTCCCAACCTCCTAAGGTAAAAAAAAACAGAATTAATTACTTTTCAAATATTAATATTTATAGTATCGAAACAAGTACGTAGAAATGTTAAGTTCTTCAATTAGTAATCTATATTTAGATGTACGCTTAAAAACGAACTTTGTAATAATTCTACACGCCCATATTTTCGTTTTTCTCTATCCGCTCGTCCCGCAATTCTCATTACACTTCTCTTCCCCCGTTGAAAAAAGAAAGCGAAGGAAAAAAACTATCCGAACAAACGTTAAGTCACCGATCAGCTACAAATATTGGATAATAAATAAGACCCCCTGGATTACCACCGAGACAGGGCAAAAATCGCGGGGCGTGTTGACGCGGGAATTAAAAGCGCGATTTACGAGGCTCGGCACGCGTAGATACATACGCGCATGCGCGCTCCACAATATTTTCCAAAGCGTTTTTCAACAGTTCGCCGGGAGATTTAAGCGTATTAAGCGCCGCCGCCGCATGCATTTCGCTCGCTCTCTCTCTCTCTTCGAGCGTGCTGATAACCTTGCGATGGTTATTTTTCGTCGCGCGAGCGAGCGAGCGAAAGATACACCCGTATCATCGAGACAGTGTTTGCACTGCACCGCGCGAGCGCGAATGTACGGACATACAGACGCGCGGATAGCTTCTTCTTCGGCTCGTGTGCTGAAATGCATATGACTTGTTTTCGCGGAATGCATTATTTCGATGCTTGCGAAGATTCATTGCCGAAACTGTGCTGTTCTCTTTCCAAGTGATTATTGTAATTGTGGGATTGGAACTGTCCGCATATAGTGATAGTGGCGTTTGCGAATTATTAGTTTGCTGTACCAACAACATCACGGTTTCGGAATATTTCAGCAGGTAACGTACAATCATTACAGGTAGCTTCGTTATTGATAATTAACTTCTGATAATTTTATTCCATTTGCCAATTATCTTTCGATGACTAATGATAATATAATTTCGGTTAATTGATTCATCAGGAATAAACTTTGCCAGAAAATAAACGTGACGAATAATTTCTGACTGCAGTATATACCGGCAGAATAATTTTTTTTTTACGTAATTACGAAAATAAGGTCGAACTTTTTGTTCCGACTATATCTGATTACACTGCACCGACCTAATTTAAACTTTATTTTAAGCTTGAGACGTTAAACTTTTCCGAAAATGTATATATATAGTTTTATAAAAAAAGTGTATATTCCTGATAATTTTAAATTTGATGTTAACCACTTTACACGTCTGATGGCTTAAAATTTAATTTACTCTTTTCTTACTTCCGTTAATCGCTACATTACTTTTTTATAATAAATACAACAGTATTACAGTTCCATTTGCGCAGAATAACATTTAAAGTTATAAATATAGATTCTGATTATCATTTCACTTTATCACAACATTCGTTTTTGGGTTAAAAGACCGTCTTTTTTGCTTTTTATATTACAATCGAATGCAATAATAACTGGGAAATAAGAAATTCGTTATTCTTTTTTTTTTACAATAACAAAAGTATACCACAATACGCATAGTTATAATAAGCATCGTTACTATATGAAACGTAGTTGTAACAATTTCCCAACAATTAAATCTTCAGCCCAGTATACTTGAAGTTTTTTAAAAATAATTCGTCAGATATAGGCATCACATTGAAATAATATTCTACACGGCAAAGTGCAGCCGCACGCTTCCATGGAATTTCATAACAAAAAGCCCATTAAACAACTACTTTCCATTTCTCAAAATCTCATTTGCACAGGCTCACCTCGAGCAAAGCCAGCAACAACCACTCCCACCTCCCTCCATTATACAGAGCTACACACTCTACATTTAGCGCATCGACAAAAGTACTGCATGCGCGCGCTCACTGCGCGTAAGTACTCGAAAAACCAAATCCCAACCTTCTGCCTCGCGGGAAAAAAAAGAAGCACACGCCCATATTACGCGCATCTCTGCGCGCGCTTCGCGAGTACTATATACACGCGCAACACATAAATACGCGCGCTCGCACGCACATACACGCGACGCAAAAAAAGATGGCTCTCGGAGAGAGAGCCGAGGCCGAATTAATTACGATTTGCCAGCTCCTCGGCGCTTTTTGCGCGACGCGCAGATTGCTTTTGTATATATATATATGTATATGTATACGCGCGTATGAGAGAGATAAAAAAACGCCGGACGTTTTCAAGCGCGAAGATCAAGGCCGAGAGCCACGAAAACTTGGCCGATAAGGCATCAGAGCGTGGGAGTAGAGGGACGCGAAGCCGCGCCGGGCTATTATATAGATATAAATTATGTGTAAGCATATCCGAGGTGGAAGGAGAATCGACCAAGTTGTTTATTTTCGGGAGGTGAGAATGGGCCGTGTTATTTCGGAGCGCGTAAAAATTGTGCAATTATATATATGCCGCTGCGGTGTGTAACGGTGTGCCGTTCTTTTAAAAGCGTGAGATTTTGCGGTAAATATCGCTGAGATAAAGGCCCCTGTGTTTTGGGACTTTATCGGTGCCGTAAAGTCTGCGCTATACTGCGAAATGAGGAAGTGGCAGGGTTGTGCGCCGAATTTTGCCTTTAAATTAAAGGCTCTTATCTGGATTATTATATTTACCGAAATTTCGATCTACTATCGGGATGCTTTTCTTTAAGCATTTTATTGTTGCTTATATATAGCCCCTTTTTTCTTCTTCTGGATATTGCGTTATTTCAATAAACATACGTACAAAAGTTAACTGTACATACATACATATATATGTGAACGTTATATTTCGAGTAGGTTTTTCGGTACTTATAAATCGCGCATGTATTTAAATAGACGAGTGGTATTTTTAAGTCTTGGAGTAATATACAAGCGTTCGTGAGTGCAAGTTAAATAGATGCTTGATAATAAGTACACTTGGATACTATGTTATTGAAATGATAAGATACGGCGCGGGGCGCAATATTGGAAGAGCTTCAAGAGCTGCGCGTTCGAGTAATCGATATTTTTAGCGAAATATATATTCTTATTGAAACGTCACATTTGCAGCTACGTATTAAATTATTAGCCGATTCGCTGAGAATTCCCCCGACGCACGAAACTGTATATAACTCGAACAATAAACGCGCATTAACATTTCTGGTGTACGATTCTGCAGGAAACTTTACTGTAACTATCGAATTCGATCGTTTTTTTACAAAACGATCTCCTTTTGTATAATAGCAAGTATTTTTACCATAATTATCATACAAATCTTACTCGAGACAACGCCGCCCATTACCGTTCAATCACGCTCGAATAATTTCCGATTATCCCTCAATTTCACCCACCCGAAAGCGCGATATATGCAAAATCCAAAGGACTTCTCGCACTTTTGTGCACGGCGCTGTAAAGAAACTCGAATCTCGTGGTGATCGTTACGTTGCGAGCCGAGATTTTCTCTCCTCTCGTTCCCCGTCTTCGCACGCGCCCATTATTTACATCGTTGCGAGGATCGTCGCTCGTGCATTGCGAGTGCTATATGCCAAATTACGAATTAATATGGGATCCTGATATCTTTATAATGGCACGGCGCTGTAGGCTTGTGCGTTTCGATTGTACTCGAGGGGCTGAAGGAAAAGTCGGAGGCGGTTTGATCAAGGCTATTGAAATTTATACAAATATAAAGTTTTTGAATAAGCTATACGAAATTTCATTTTATATGTATACATGTTCCTTTTGTATTTTTCATTTTGTCTTTTCGTTTATTTTCATGAAGGTAATCCAGATTTTATGCGCGGATACTGAAAAAGATGAAAGATGAAATTACATTGTAATATTGATCTTCTGATTTCGTTCGCAGTTTCTTTAGAATGATTTGATAAACTCGGAGTTTTTATTTACTCCTCTCTTCAGCGCTACGAAATTGAGTATAATATAATATTAACATTTGTACAATTGAGAATGAACACGAAGAGAGTTGTTCGTCAGAAGATTTTAATAAAGTTTGTCTTATAATAATGTACTTAAACGAGATGTTGTTTATAAAATCTTATTCATCATTTATTTATTATTGACTAAAACAATGAGAACTACGATTCTCAGCTCGCCATCCAAATTCGAATTTCGCTACTATTATATACAAAAGCGCTTTCGCTTTAATCCTCACGTACCTCAACACCGACCCCAACTTCTTTTCCGAAAACCTCAAAATTCCACGTCGCCTCTTCCCTCGCACACCATTCTAAAACTGACCCGTCCAAATTCCCTCCTCTCTCACTCTCTCCCTTTTCCATCCTCTGCCTATATACCTTCCCTCTCGTTTCTACACACGCAAACTGCTGCAGCGGTCACTAGCGCTCGCGGCAAAATAGACGAGCACAAAGCGCGCCGCGTGCAAGAGAGAGAGAGTGAGGCCCATTACGCGCGAGAGGAGCTAGGAATGCACAGCGCGCCAAGGATGCGCGATGCAAGGGAGAGAAAGAGAGAGAGAGGCTGCATTATGCGGCGGTGAACACGCATATATACACACACAGGCGCGCACTTTTATAGGACGCGGTGGCGGATTAGTCGCTTTGGACGTTTTTTCGGAGGGAGCGAGTAGCCGCAGCGAGAGGAATCCATTTCGCACGGCAGATGCTAATGAGCCGAGGAGAGGGGAGAGACTCTGGGCTTTTCAATTGGGCGGTGCAGGGACTTGTTGAGTGTATCAAGTTCTATTGCGGTTTTTTCTCGTGGCGCATGAGATTGTTTCGATTTGTGCTGAGTGATAAATTTAATTCGTCAATTAACGTTAATGGTTTAAAACGTACACAAGTGATTGTTTTTAAATGTCAAAAGTGATAATTTCAGTGGCATTCTCGATATGTGACATTCATAAAACAATGATAGTTTAATTCTAATACGTTTCTAATGTCATTTTGAAAACTAGATACATTCAATACATTAATCTACCCCAGACTTCTATAGCATTCATCACCACATCTCATCAAACTAAAAATCTTAGCAACCTCCCTTCTCCAACCACCTCTACCATCAAATTAATCCTCAAGATGCTCGCAACTCGAGCAAATACGTACCTGGGAGCAGCCTCACAATCTTTCAGACAAAAGCCGCAACGCATTCTCTGTCTCTCGCGCGTGCATTTCAACCTGCGCTCTGGCCGGCACGACGAGGTGCCACCGGTGGCAACCTCGCATGTATATACGCGCGCAAACGGGTTTCCAGTCGGGATGATCTCTCCCTCTCTTTCTCTCTGCGAAAAAAAGGGAGAAAAACGCCGGCGGGCATTTTTGACGGGTGCGTCACAGGTGTGTGTCTGTGTGTGTGTGTGTGACGACGACGATTCCCGGAAGGTTTTTGGGGGATGCGCCATGCGGCGAGGATAGAGGCGAGCGGATGGGAATGCGCGATGCATCAGCTGATGACTTGTGGGGAGACTGATGGGCTACGTGGTGAGGAAGGATGGTATTAAGATCTATTTCGTTGGGAAACTGTATAGGTATTGAAATTTTCTTTAGATTTATGATTTTTGCTGATTTTCGTGTCGATGCATATAAATTATAGAGTTTAAACTCATTTGAATATTTATATATATCTAATCAATGTAAATGAAAGTATAATTATCAGAAGGCAAATTCACAATTTCACAGTCGCAATTAAATAAATCCGATGTACATTTAATTATAGAAACAAGTATAATATGCTCTGTTCGATTAATTTATTCAATTATACTAGTTTCAATATACGTTATTTGCCATTATCGTGTATAGTACCAATTATTATTCTATACATGCGCAAAGAACATATTGCGAGAAATTGCATAATATCCAAGGTTTATGTATGCGAATTTCGATCTGGAAGAATTGAAAGAAAAAAGATAATACGTCGCCCTGCCAAGTGTATTTTTAACCGACGACTTAAATTTCTAAATATTTTCAAACGATAAATATTCTCATCAATATAAATAGCGATAAATTCCAGGAAAACGCAGTGTCCGAAAAAACTATGTAGTGTTGTTCTCGGTTAAAAAAAAAAGAAGAGGAACAGAACGACGCATCTGCGCGTCCTATTGTTGATATATATTCCAGAAAACAGAGAAACGTGGTCAGTGCGCGTTTTTCACATCCGTGGTCACTTGAACAACCAACAATATCCATCCGCACCGCTATAAACAATATATCTAGATAAGGCACGATTCTGCGCCGAAAAATCTCTTTTCCCACGTCGACTAAACGTGCGTTTTCAGTGAAAATCTCCGGGGCGCATCTTCCTGCATCGTCGCTCTCTCTCTGCAACACAAGCACGCGAAGATCAAAAGCCGCTGCTACTTACACACACACGTGCGTGCGCGCGACTGCGTATATAAGCGGCGCTCGCTCGCGCGTTTATAAATAAACAAAAAGAAAAACAACAAGAGCGAGAGAGAGAGAGAGCGCGGCGAAAGAGAAGAAAATGACGGAAAACATTCTTGCCGCGCGCACGCGCCGGCCGTTGACTTCGCTAAGTCACGTTTCCTCGCAACGTGGGTTATGCAAAAGAGAGGCCGTTTCTGGGACTTTAATATTAGACGCCGAGCGGAGCGAGTATATAAGAGCGAGTGAGGCTTGGCGGGAAAAACGAGGTTAATCAAACACGGAAAATACATAATTTGCCTAATGAATACAAATGGTATGAACGCAGCGTCGCTGCTGTATATAGTATGAATTGATTCGCAAATTACAATGGGACGCGTGTTGCACTGCCGCGTGCACCGATACGAGCTTTTCGTTATGTGAAAATAACCGTAATCAACACTGTTATGTGTATGACGAAGCTTTGATGATTTGAGATAAATTTCCTCAATAGACATAATAAAAAGGTCAATGTCGTAACGCAAGGCTAACAAGTATATATATTCTATTTATAATATGTGAAAGCATAAGCTGCGATGTGCGTAAGTACTTTCGAAGCTCAATCGATAACTTTGAGGAATGTTGTTGGATGTTTACTGAAATAACATTTGCGCGTTAGAGGCTTTCAGTAGCGGCTATTCCGTGACAAATCGTTGGCTGCAGCAATTAGCCGATATATATCATTGTTAACGTGTGAAATTGGAAAATATGAAAGTTTACCTGTTTTTTCTTTTACGCTTATTAGATTTATGTACGTAATAAAATCCTTATTACTTTTTTCATTAAATATACAAGTATTCGAATTAAAGATACGCCACTTCATTTTGTAGATAATATTTCCGATAATGACTAATATGCATATAAATATTATTTCGTTTTATTTAATACATGTCAGTGATAACTTATTTTTTTTTCATAAAACATCGACAACCACATTACAAATCCAAACACACAGCGAGCCGACAACATTTCCCGAAAGAATTGCCGCGCGGCGGCAGCAGCTCGCCGATGTTAGTTCGCTGCTCGCTCGCGTCATCGACCGCGCGGCCTTTAATCATAACGTCGGCGCATGCACGCAATTCGGTCGGCGTGCAGTCGAGAGCGACGACGACGACGACGCCGAGCTAAATATGTATACACATACACGCGTGTCTAATACTAATGCACGCAAAGTCGCGACGCTGGTCGTTCTATTCAGCTGTGCAGTGCTTCTATCCCACGACGGTTCCGTGAATTTAAATTTTTAAGATGTTGTTTTTATTGGGTATAACAAGATGGTTTCGAAGATTGAGAGTTCAGAGTTGTAGATTTGTGTCATTATTTGAGATTTATTTAATACGTTTTGCAAATGATAAAGATGTAGCTTTGCAGTATCGCGCACAATTGTGATTTTACAAAGAGACGTGTCGTATGTTTCCCAATCAAATTTTTTTCATCCAATACGCATAAAATATATTATTCGTTGTGCCATTTCCACATTGTTTACGTTAATATATTCGCCAGCATACTTTGTCGTTCTTTTGAACCATTTGAAGGGTCCACGGGAAAAATGAGGATTGTCAATTGAAATTTTTTAGTTATTTTTACAGTTCTTTATACTCCTATGTATGTGCTAATTGGCACTAACTTAGTAAATTATTTTTAAAAAAGGTGTAAAAATATTTAAAAAAAAAAATATTATGCCTGAAACGTGACCTATTTGGTTATTAAAGTGATATATTTGTTACTATAAAAATAACTAAACAATTTCAAATGACAATCCTCCTTTTTCCCGTGAACCCTTCAACCCTTTATTACAATATAGCTTTGCGGTATCAATTCAACTAAAAATAAAATTTCAAGTTACCATCGGAAAACCCATACCAAATTATCGTATAGTTTCATAAAAGAAAAAAAATCATATAAACAAATCTCCACGAAAAATGTGAACCGCATCCGCAGAAGAACCAACCAGTCGCATCATAACGCCAAACCGAAATCTAATCTAAAATAAGCGCCAAATGGTATATACACTTATCAGCAGCCGTACGCTGCAGCGCCTATCTCGCCCGATATCTCGCCAGCTCGCGTATATTTACAGAGAACGATAAGGACCTTATATGTGCAGCGGCCGTCTGTGCGTGTGTGCACACCTTAGTGTCGCCGACATGTGCATTTACATTTGCGCGGGGGATGCCGCGAGGAGTTTTGATTTACTCTCACCGTATGTGTACAGCGTATAGTACGGGTATACGTGGTTTAGGGAGAGTCGTTACGCTCGGCGTGACTTCATTTTGCCCGTAAGGGATTTATCGGTGTGTGAGTCGTAGTTCGGTCGTCTCTGCATGTAGGTGTACTGTGAGAAGTTGCAGCGGTTTCACGGCTGTTGATGACTTTTAGTAAATGGTGATATGGATGCGGGAAAAATTGCTGCTAATGTCCGTATAATTTATTGTACGGCTTATTGGTATAGATTACAATAATTCTTAGAAAAATTGCCGGTACTTGTATTTTCATTATACGCCAGTATAAGCACAACGTGTTATTGTACTTTTTACAACGCAGTTTGTATCCTTGTAACCATTATGGGGCCGGAAACGTTTTGATTTACAGATATCTAATATATAGGTTTATTTTATTTTATTTTAAATAATTTTCAAATTTTATATAGATTTCATTATTTTCAAAGAAATGACGGTCAATAAAAGTTTAGAATAAAACTTCTTTTAAAACGTCATGCTCCCCTAAAAAAAGCATAACGATTCGATTTCGTCCATAAATTCTTTTTTCCAATCCGCCCTATTTCCCTCCAACATTCCCTGCAACCAACCCTTTCCCCAAACCCGCGTCTAAGCAAAAAATCTCTCTCTCAAAAAAAATTCTCCCCCTGAATACCAAACATCGTCTCTCTCTCTCTCTACCAATACACAGCAGCAGCAGCAGCGTCCCGGCAAAACACAGTTCAGCTCGTGCGTCCGCGGCTCTCCCGGTCACTAAACTTGGCTCGCTCTCTCTCTCTCTCTCTCGCACACATGAGCGCACCTTATCGGCTGCACATATGTACACATACTTGCGCTCAGGCGGCGACCCGCATGTGTATGCACGTGCAGTGCGCCGCCGCCGCTGGCGCGCTTGCGCCGTATAGACGACGCGCCTTTTAACGACTGCGAGCGAGCTGCACTTGCGCGCGCGTTCTTATGAATGAAGAATAAGAGTGTTGGGAGAGGTCAGGGCGCGCGCGCGAAATTGCAGTAACCGCGTGCTGTGTGTGTGTGTTTTATATGTATATAAGACACAGCGTGCTGACGCTGCGAGAGCGCACGTGTGCGAGGAGGTGTCCCTGCAGGACTATTATTATTGACATTCGGGGGTGTAGGGTTTTTTCTTCGGTGAGGGGGAGCGCCGTCGAGTCAGCTTTGAGCGCGGGTGGTTGGATAGATCGGAAAAAAATTGTGTTGGGTTGTGTAAAATGGTCTGTTTATTTTCATTTGCAACAACGTTCTACATTTTTTATAATTTCATCGTCGTATTTGAATTGCATTGACACCCTATAAATCAACCAAAACAACTTTTTGTAGTTATTCATATTAAAAGCTATGTTCCCTTAGCAAAAATTATAATTACGCGACGGGTAAATAAATTTCCACAAACTTTTAGCAGTTTCTTTCTTACGTTCAACGACGGCCCACTTTTTCACAATCTCTTCATATATAATGTACACCCTGTCGACGACGTATTCTTTTTGTTTTTTTGTTCAGCTCGCTCGAACCACTCGAGAAATACGGCGCGATTATTATGAAAATCAGCATATGAATATCGCACTCGAGACATACAAACGTGGCCAGTGTCTTCCGAAGGGCGTCGCTTTGTAATCGGGAAAATCGCTAAAAGCATCGGGTAAAAGATTGTTTACCCAACTCATTCTTACACTTATCGTATACTTTTATTTCAGTAAAAGCGCATAAGAGCGCATTACTATATGACCCTCGTTTCCTTCTGCTTCAGGTACATAGTCCATCCTTATAATATTCATACACTACGCTCTGACGTAAAATTACTTTAAAAAGTCGCGCGTCTCATTTACAACCCATAATCACCCATTAAATACCTATAACATATTCGAATTCGCACACCACACATAACATAGCCCATCAGCATAGAAAATAAAGAACCACCATACATATATATCGCGTAAACTCACTATCTGCGTCCCGGTAAAATCTCTCGGCCAATGAATTTCCACGGCGACGATTCACCGCGCTGGGCTCGATTATTAATCCACTTTCGTCGCGCTGGGACTTTTATATTTCGACGACCCGCATCGAAGTCGCGCGGAGAAAGTGGAAGCGCACGCGTTCGGTCTGTCCTTTTACGGGCGCGCGCGATTCTTCGGCAATTTTTCATCGGACACACACACGCGGCCCGATCGAGCGCCGTCCTCGTGGCCCTTATGCGTATACAGAGTGAGCGGACCCGCGTGCACGCGAATATGTATATATACGTACGGGCGAGCGGCGAAATAAATTTGTCAGCGGGTAATTGATATATTGGGCTGCGAGTATAAGAGAGGGGAGAAACGCTGGCTTGCGCTCTGTGTGTGGTATGGGTTTGCGACGAATAATATAAACGTGCGGGAGATGCTTTATTGATTTGCTGGTTTGTTTATGCGCGCGTACATTGCTGGCAATTAAAGTAAAGATGTAGTCATCTTTTGCTAGGATACAATAATAATTTGGAAACTCTTCATATACATCTATATGCTGTATCAAATTTGATTTGTTTTTATCTTGCGATAAACAGTCAAATTTTGATCACTAAATTTAGAATAAACTTATATGTTCTTTCTACAGCTAATATACCATTCCCGAATAAAAAATATTCCTCGCCTAAAATAAACACAAACAACGCAAGCTCGAACGAAGTCCAGCCATATTACGCTCCCGGTCATTACACTCGAGCGTGGCGCCGCGCGTGGGGTGTTGATGTATTTGGAAAAGCTCGGAGCTGTCGAGCGTATCAGAGGGGGGCAGTATAGCATTTTCTATAGGCGGCTTTTTCGGGAGGGATATGGCCAAGACCATGAGGCGTACGTGCCACGTGGCAGCTGCGAAATGGTCTATATATCGATTTACGAGAGTGCGGTGCGGTGTAGTGTGTGTGTATAGCTGGAACTCGAGTTCCATAGGTCGATATAGAATTTTCCGAGACGCATTTCGGGGGTACGCGTGCGCCGGATCTTGTCCTTCCCACGCTTCGATATAGTGTGATGAAGGGCGTGGTATGGTGCTTGTAAATGAATCATTGTATGATTTGTAGTTAACATTTATTATTTAGTTTAAATGCGATCTTATTTCAGGAATAAGAATAATATTATTGTAAATCGTATAACCATTAATTTAAATGTATACCAAAAAAGTTTTTGCCTGGTTCCATTTTTATAGTCCTATGTTGAAATCAGGGTTTTTAATCTGATTGATTGGATTTTTCATTTTAGAATCTATATATGTTCGAGCTTCAGTAATGCAATTCTGAAGTTATCTGTAACACCTGTGAATTAATCAATACCTGAGTAAGAGTAATTTTGGTGTAACGTTGGAATTATTTATTTAATAATCTATATTCACTTAACGTTTCATGCACAATGTATGCTACATCCATTTACAATAACCGAGAACAATTTCTTGGACTAAACCCAAAAACAGTCATTCAACCCTACATCGCAGTCGAGCTACGCGTTCCCTCCCTTGCTCTGCGTGTCATCGTCTCTCTCTCTCTCTCTCTCTCGTCTCGGAATTATCATCGTCGCCTCCCATTGAGAGGCACTGCACCGCCGGCTCGCGTTCTCGTTTCTCCTTTTCAGCGCGCGCACACACACTGCACGTATATGTGAGGCTCGCGCATGCCCCGCGGCTGTTGTATAACAGCAATGAAAGTACTCTCCTCTCGCGCGACACATTTCCCTATCTTCCGGGCAGCGGGTGGGGAGGCTTTCCTTTTCTTTCCCCCCGCGCGCTCCACGTATATGAGAGAGAGAGAGAGAGTCTCATCGGGCGATTGCATTATATTGTCGGCGGGGGAATCGAGGACTCGCGGAGGCGTGTGTGACACTTTTTCGATTTCGTGCGCGTATATATGAAAGAGAGATTTTATTTTTGTTTTTCAATGAGAGAAGGCGAGTACGCTGGCGTGTCAGGAGTCGAGGTGTCTGCGCAGTTTGTCGTGCGCTCGCGGCGAACTAGGTTAACGCTTAATTTCCCTTTTTTTGCCCCGTTTTTGAATTTTTTAATAAAGTAGTTTTTCAAAAACTACAAGTCAAGTTGTATAGAAACTCTACGGTATGTACTTCAGATTTAAACGACGTACGACGTTAACGAATTACTTTTTCGAGGTGGAATAAATTATTGACATTTTTAGAGTGAATGAACTCATTTTACAACACTGGAGTGGTGTGACTCACGCGTGAATGACTTGCGATTCAAAGCTTTAGTTTTTCTTTTAACCATTTTAGTCAAACACGAGGTATGGGTGAATATTTTAATGTTAAAGTATATTTATTTCTTTGCTAATAAGATAGTTTTCTAAATTTATGAATCGTTCGCTACAATTAAAAATCACTATAACAGAAAATAAATTTTTCATCGTGTACTAAAATGATGCTCGTAAAATTCAAGATTGAAATAGCTTGCGAATTTATTGCAGTTGATAAGCGTACACAAAATTGACTAATGGTTCATTATTGTATCGGTCATATACTCCAAAATAATACCTTCTTTCGCTAATTTCTAATTTAAGACGTAACAAAAATAACTCTTAAGAAATCTGTTAAAGAAAGATGGTGATAAATATAGATCTTTTTGTATTATCTGAAAATAACAAAGAATTAATTTAATTTTTCTTTAAAAAATGAAAACCTGAAGCAGACGGTAACTTTTACAAAAAGCATACAATCAATGTAAGAGGTTTATAATAAATGCATTTCCGTTTTTATTTCCACCGCGATAGTGCAATCCTTAAATATGCATATTTTGTGAAAAAGGTCGTGCACAAGGGACCCATTTAGAAAATATTTTCCAAAATTTCATTAAAATCCAAAACTTGTATCCCTGGCGCGTTTCGTGCAGCATACTACAATGCATATCAACTACACGAAATTAAACAAAAAAAAAAGCAATTACCAAACCCCCATCTCACCCCGCCACCAGATATAAAATAAAATAAAACATAACGACGCCTCGCGACGCACACAGCGCCTATAACCGCGTGATGCATGATGCGCGCGCGCACGCATCGTGACCGAGATGCAGCAGCGCAGCGTCGGTGGCGCTAAAACTGGAGCAGCCGGTCGATTTTTGTACTTTCCTTCTTATCGATCGCGGCGACCTCGCAGGACGATGACTCTTTGCTCTCCGCGCGCGTATACACACACCAACAGCGAGGTCGAGAGCGGCTTTTATTCACCGAGAGCGCCGCATTTTTCCCCGGGGCGATGGCCAAGGTGGATAAGCGCGGATGTGAAGGCGTTTTTCTTTTTTCAAGTCTAAGGAGAGAGAGAGAGAGTAATGTAGTCGAAGAGGAATATAGAGCAGTTTTGGAAAACGATCGCGTTCGTTCAACTTGAGCTCTCATTTTTTTTGTTATATATTTTAAGATAAATAGGAGAGCGGAGAGTTTTATCGTAATCGCGAATCATGCCCGCGCATCAGTCAACTCGCTTATCAAGATAAATGAGCTTTAATTTATGCGTTATAATCGATTTTGAGATAAGTTTTTAAACTGAACAATCTTGACTTAAAATACTTTTATATACTTGAATGTGAATTACAGTTGGCGAGCAGAGCTTTAGATTACATACCGTAAGAATATTTTTATCAATATTTTTTGTAACTTTGAGATTACAGGTACATTGGGTGTATATAGAATTACATTACATTTTGTGCATAATAATAGTAATAAATATGTATATTTCCATACTTTCAAGCACCTTTTTGATTGAATTAAAAGTAGTAAACGTGGAGTTAACATTTTTGTGAATATTCAATCACTCCAAAATAACTTTTGACGTTAAAAATTCAAATTATTATTACCGGAAAACCATGCTCTACATATACCTCGAGACAAATTACATAATTTATACTAAGCTTCAATTAATGTTCCTTTCGAAACATGTAATAGCACAATTTCACAGATTGAATGATTGATGAATTTAGTATTCAAGTTAAACCTGCAATCTATTTCGACAAATATAATAATACACCGCCAGAAATAATTCTTCCTCAATATTGTTTATTCCAGAATCCCCGGACAATTTATAATCCAACGAAGATAAGAATCGAGAGACCGCACACCCAAATATATAAAACTCCATCCATACGTACCCCATGCGCGCTCGCTCGCCAAAGTTGCAGAACCCGTTCTTCGCGACCCGCGAAAATTCATACGCCCGGTTAATTGATCGCATCGGCAATAGAAATAAATCACCCGGCGATTGTAAACAATATATTCCCGTACCGCCTCCTCGGCCCTATAACTCATTCCCAAAAACGCGAAATCAGACAAAAGCCTCTCTCTCTCTCTTAAAATTCAAAATCGAACTGTATGTGTATATAGAGTCGCAAAGCACTGGCCCCTCTCCCTCGAAATGTTAATTCCGCGTGTCGTTGGCCGGAGTTCGCTTATATGCATCGCGCGTCGCTCTTCCGCGCACACGGGGCCGGTTCCTAAGGCCTTTTCTCTCTCCTTCTTCTTCTTTCTTCTTTTCGTCGGCAGGCTGGGCCACTCCTAATTCCACGCGAGCGCCAGATGCACGCCTAAACAAAGAGCGTGCAAATTTTTTTTTTCCTTTGCGTTCTCTCTCTCTTCTTTTCGGCGGCGGGGCCTACCTATATAGTCTATTATTTAGCGCGAGGAGGAGAGAGAAATTTCGCGTGCGTGCAGCAGCACTTCTTTTTTACCCGCTCGCGCGGCTGCTGCATGCGGCCGTTGAGCTTACGCAACGGTATATAAGAGAGAGAAAGAAGTTGCGGGCATGGCAGTTTCGAATTTTGGAGGAGTCATTTGTTAGCGGCGTGTTTAGCGCGGATGGACGTCGGAGCGAGGATGATGGACGCGGCTGACGAGGTAGTGCAATGAACTTTCGGGGTAACTGTCGTGTTGAGAGTTGGGTACGGGCAATTTTTTCGGGCTGAAGCTTTTGTATAATTGCCGTTGTCAAAATATTGATTGATTTTTTAGGAAATTTGTCAATCCCGGTGATAATTTCGATGCTAATTCATATTGATGTTTTACGTAATTTATTATTATTTTTTTTATTTTATCGTGAATCTTGGAAACACAAGTTGCATCTATTAGCAATAATTTAGTAAATTGTTTTTAAGTTAAATAAACCTGACTTAAATGAAAAAAATTTATGAAATAAGCTTTTTGCATATGGCAAAGCCATTATGATATTTAGTCCCAGAACTCATTTAATCATATACTAAATGCATGATAACTAAGAATTCGTAAAATTTCCGCTTCACCTCCTCGTTCCATCTCCACCGGCAGTACCTCCCGTTTTCGCAGACGAGGGAGCCAAATAACTCGAGAGGGTAGACGCGTACGCGTGCGGCTCTCTTTCGTTCTCTCGTTCACGACGAGGTGTTGCCCGAACTCAAGGACAAAACTGCATTTTACGTTATGACGCGTTTCTATATGTGTGACGTGTGAATAGACGCGCACGGATGGTACTTTACGCGATTGTATGATTTGTTGCGCTCGTCGCGACGTTGTTTATTTCTCAAAAAGGAGTTGTTTGTTGGGGTCGACTTTGATAAATATCTAGGATCTTTGTAAATCCTCTTTCGGTCCAGCGATTATGAGAGGCTAAAATTGTAGATTCGTAGTTAGATATTGTTAATCTGTATGATTTTTAGGATAAATATTTCATAATGTAACGGCCAAAATTGAACAAACACACATTTCTGTATAATGAAGAGTAATTTCAGTTCTTTTATATTTAACGAATCAATGGCGGAGTTGTATTGATTTGCGCTAGTTACTTTTGACCTGATTCGCGCAGTACATAACAAGACTTGCGGTTCATACTCGGCATTAACTGCTCTCTGTGGATAAATTTTACTTCATTATGCATTTATATAAAAAGTCTCTTTTTCTGGCTTGAAAATTGTCATAATGGAATACCAATTATTTATTCTCTTCATTAATAAGCGCAGAAAGGAGCGCATTCATATTCCTTTATTTAAAGATTTTTATATGCGACTTTATACTAAAATACGTATAATATTGTCTGCCAAACGAAGAAACGAAAATTAAGCCGCGTACTTCGTATTCCATACAAATCAGATAACCTTTATCGATTTTAAATTTCGACCATCAAACTCTTAACGTTCCCAAACACCGCAAAAATCGCTTTAGTATTCCTCGTTTAATCCTCGAATCCCTTGTTCGCAGACCTCTCTGCCACCCATAAAACTCCTCCAAATCCGCCCCATTAAAGCAGCTATCGGGATTTTTCGTTATACGACTGCATCCGAAAGGGTCGAGAACAATAAGTGTATACATATATATATATATATATATATATAGGTGTCGAAATCCCTGGTGATAATTACACGGTGGATCGTATGCGCACACGCGCGATGTCAACAGGCGAAAACATCGGGCGGGCTGTGCGTCGCGCCGAATAATAAGAACCCACATGCGCATGTGCACGCGTGCGCCGAATCGAACGCCCACAAGCGATATGGCACTGTATTCGAAATTCGCGTTGCTGCAGCTATGAAGAGCCACGATTGTATTAGCTTGAGGATGTTGGTTACGGATGTGTGGGGTTTATGTCTTTGTGAATACACGGGCGATGACTTTACGAGAAATATACGTATTAAAAATTCAATAAAGAAGAAGTTTGGATAATTTTTTTCTTTGGCAGTTGGTTGTTCAATGATAACGGAATCCAATAAAATTCTGAAAGAGGATTTG
>UXGD01000553.1:0-24407 GCA_900474315.1 Torymus auratus | reverse complement strand
GGCTACAAAAATAATCAATCTCAGAACTTTTTCACATTGTAATAATGAAGCGAATGAATTTATAACATTGGAATATCAATGTAATGATGTTATAACGTATAATAATGTCATAGTAATGTATATAAAAATGTTTTAATGATATAATAGCAATGTGTCATTGGAAAAAAGTAGCGAGATTTTAAGAGATGGTTTCTTAAATATTTTCTAGTATGTCTCTCTATCACAGAGTTAAAAATCCGATACGTTTTAGTATAAAATCAACATATTAATTAATTATGACTTAGTCGTTTACATAATTAAAAATGTCTACATTGCTTCAAAAGAATGATATGGAAAACGAACCGTTTGAATAATCATAATACCATTTCGCTGCTTGACGTGCGAGAGTTTTACAAATTATTTTTCCTCTGTCAATCCGCAATAAAAAAAATTGCCCGTAAACAGCCTAATCTAGTTTGTTCCACTACGCTGAATTCGCGGATGCAGCGCACGTTATTGAGCCAATTTCAGCCCGCATTTGTTCGCTAAAATTCAAACTAAGTGTAACGCACTATCACCTCCGCGAGTCGCGCACCTATCAAACCAAAGGACACATTTCAAAATTCTAACTCGCAGAGTTTAGGTCACAGCCCTGATCCCATTGACATCCCATCCAACAAAAAGAGAAGAAAAACAACAAAACACAGGCAAAACCTTAAACGAAAATCCCGAGACAAAGCATCGCAAGCTCAGCTCCGAGAGAGATAGAGGGAGGGAGGAAGCGGGCGATTCAAAGTAGGTCGCACAGCCGCGCGCGCTCGTACGATCGTCGTCATCGTTGTCTCGTCGTGCTCGTGCTATGAATACCGGATACGGGGAATTTTTGCTCCTCACACAGACACACAATGCGCTCCGCTTTTTCGCTCGGCTACTTTCGCAAGCTCGCAGCGCGGCGATGCAGCTGCGCCCGTGTGCTCGACATGGAGATGGATTATTGCGTTTTCGGATGGTAGTTTTCTGTACGAGCTTGGGGGGAGGTCACGTGGCAAGGAGATCGCGGTTTCGTTAACAATTATTTTGTTTCTTACATGTTTTTTAATTGGTTTTAAATTTTTATTATGGAAATTTGGAAATATTTCAAACAACTATATGTTGGATGGGTTGTCTTATTCGGAGATATATTTTTATCCTTATATACATTTCAAATTATTGGAAAGTATAATATTATAATAAATATATCTTACTCGACTCTTTGAAATTTGAATTAAGCTCCAAAAATGTTATTGCTATCATGTTCATGTATCGAAAAGTCGTGTCGCTCTATTTACTCATTCCCGATTCACCATAATTATCCAATCTTGCCAATTCCACGCCTTGAGGGTTTTAAAAGCACTAGAATCACGATATAGCCACTCCGCACTGACGGTCGAACAAATTGACAAAGTGGCTAATATCCACCTTTCACCGTATAACTGAACAAAAGGCAACTCATCGTCTCCTCTTCCGAAATAATTTACAAAAGCAAACTACTCCTCGTAGCCGGTGTGTGCATAAATTACGCCCGCACGAAGATATCCAAAGCTATCTCTCATCACGACCGCGAATTTAAAAGACCGCTGCTGCTTCGCGTTCATTCAGCGCGCGGTCAGAGAGAGAGAGAATCTTTAAAGTCGATTCTTCGGGATTTTTGACGTCACTTGGCAAACATTTGCCGAGATGATTCTCATACATTCGCGACGTTTACTTTTGCCCGCGTGCGCGTGCGGAGCTGAAGAGAGTTCCTTAACCTTTTACGGGTTCGCGGGAACGAAATAAAATGTGACGCACACGAGGGGAAGCGAGAGAGAAAAGAGGATGAATACGTTTCCTCGATTCGAAATTCAATCGGATCAGCGTAAAAATTCCGCGAGCTCGCGCCGCTTTCTAAATGTCGCGCGCGCGCGCCCGGGCGTCAATGTGAAATACATGTATACTGTGGAAGCAGGAGTAGGTGGATGGGATTCCTTTTTCGCGTTGCTAAATCTTTCCAGACGAATTGACGTCAGCTTGCTAATTATTATGATGAAATCTATTTCTTTTTTTTTCGAAGCTCTAGCGTCTAATGATTTGTTGTTTTTTCCCTCGGGCAGTGTTTGGCGTATAATGGGTTCGTTGCTGACTCGGTTTAAAGGGGTACCGTGATAAATTGATGTTTAGAAGATTCGTAGAGGTCATTGAAATTTCGCGGAAGATAAAAAGAGGTTATATACTTCATCATTAATCTTGTGCATTCCTATATACGTTTACTTATATTTATGCAATAATGATTTTTTAATTTGATCGTAACATGTGTGTTTATATACAAATGTGTCCTTGATAGTCTTACCTTTTTTATGAAATATCAGAGAGATCAAATGATTTTATTTAGATCAGACAATATTATTGTCTATAAAACATGTACAGAAACTTCAAACAATTTTTATAATACTTATACATGTATAAGATAATTTTTAAATTAATCTCATATCATAAAGAATTAGAAATATTGAAATCTTTTACGTTCCCACTTAATCGCCCCATCGTTTTTTTTCAAGATCGCTTCGATAAAGCAACCGGTAAAAATATCTTATCTCGCCAGGAATTAGCATACACACATATTCTCTTTATATCCCAAACAATTCGTACAATTGACCTGCCTTTTACGCAAACGCATTCGCATAAAACCCGTAATCCCCGGTGTCGGCTAACTAAAGATTTTCGCCTCGGAACAAGAGAACCCCCTCCCTGCAAAAACACACTCTACACACGTGTATCGAAAAGTTCAACAAACCTTGCCGCCTGGCCGATGAACCTCGTATAATAAACCAGCAGCAATCCGCTCCGCTTTAAATGTAAAAAAGACCTCGTGGTTGAAGACAGCATGGATCAGGAGTCATATTTAAGGAAGTATGCTATAGAGCGCTGCTTAAAAATAGCGCCATTATGAATTTGTAACTATAGACTTCGCGTTTATTTGATTACGCGGATAGCAGCGACGGCGACGGTAGCAACGGGGTCACCGCTTGCGCCGTCGAGAATAATGGATCAATTTGCAATTAGGTCCCCGAGAGAGCTACTGCAGCTTAGGATGTCGGAGCGCGCGCGTGACGGTGCGCAACGCGAGAGATGTAGCTGCATTAGCGCTTCGTGGAAGACACGGCTGACCCTTCGATTAGATGTCGCGCGCGTGCGCGAGTGTTTTTTTGTGTCAGGGATATAGAAGGGGGGGATCTTTTTATTAGGAATTATGGTTATGTAATAGTCGTAATTTTTTGTCAACTGATGCTGTTATGTACAATAAATGTAGGTGATATGTGGACCGATACAGTGCTTCTGTGCTGATGTGTCATCTTGTATTATTTCTCGATTATATGAGGTCTCGTTGTAGTAGTGGGAATTATTGCTTTCTCGTTATGACTATAACGTTTTTATTCTTATTCTATAGATTTATAGCTATTATATGAAAATAAAGTAAATGTTTGGATAAAACATTATCGGCTGTGTTTATAGTCAACTACTTTATTAGTAATTTTAGAATGATTGATTATTTTATCAAGATATGTTGATTTAATGGAATAACGTATTACTCATGCACTTTAGTGTATACTAACATTGTTTTATCGGCTAATTATGCAACCTGCAAATAATTAATTTAAATAAAAATATTGATTTACGTCTTGAACGAGTTCAGTGGCCTTGCGTAACTAAGTAATACATCATTTTACGAAGTTTCAGGACAAAATAACGACGACACCTTTGTTTATTTCTGGATTGTATTACAATGCATTACTGGATTACGTGAGCAACTCAATCTGTTAAAGACGTAAATCGGAATTCTCTTTTTTACATTAATTATTTTTACACGTTAATAAAACCCTTCCACCGATAAAACAGTGTTGGTGGTGTAAGTAAGACTATTACACTCTCTTGATTGGATAAATACAAAATGCTAGTTTAAATTACGATACTTACAATAGTTGTCAAAACAAAAATAATAAATTTCGACTGAATTCGACGTTCATTCTGGTAACATAATAGTCAACTGTACTAAATTACAAACGCACGTATAATTCTATATTATTAATATCGTTGTAAAAAACATTAAATACATTTCGTGTTCGCCTTTTCTTTTTTTGCCCACTTCGAACGGCGCAAGTAAGGAACATATATCCGATCGCGCTTAAAAGATCCAAAAAGGCATATACATATCTCTCCCGTCCGGCTTTTTATCGGCACGAGACAGATGACGCCATCGCGTCAACCGTATTAAATTTCCGTTTTTATACCCTCTCGCACTCTTCGCGCGCGCGCGCCACTAATTGACGGGCGCATCGTCGCCGATTGATTGCATTACGCTCTCTCTCTCCTTCGAGGCCTTGTCCTTCGAGCGAAATTTTTTAATAGCCGAAAAAGAAAGAAAGAAGGGGGAGAGGGACCGAGAGAGTTTGGGACTCGGTCAGTGAGGCGAATTATTCAGGCCAGCGGTCGTTTGTTATGGACCACGATTGAAGGAGGAGGGTGGAGTATATAATCGGGACAATGCCTGGCCGAATATCGAGCTCGTATGTCATTTTCCAGCCGCCAAGTGGAAATATTCCAGTAATTCAGGTTGAACAATTTTATAGAATATTATTTAAAATAATGCTGTCATAACAAATCTTATGTAAAGATTATTACAAATGTTATTTAAAATATCATTCAGATTACGTAAAAGTCCTCTACGTATTATATATTCGCCTCTATAGTCCCGCAGGAGAATAGCTGATAATTTATCGCCTAATCCTAATGAACATAGCCCTTGACGACGGTACAACTATAAACAACGACACCACGTAGCCTATAAAAAACGGCGGCAAATTCGCGGAATGTTCGTAAAACTTTCTCCCCGCAAAAAGAAGGCAAAAGAATAATCTTACCAAAAATACACGTGCGATGCATACAACGCCGGCGGGCCACCCTCTCTCCCCATAAATAAGTCATTAAATTCAGCCGGTGTAACGCGTGCGCGGGCGGAGGAATTTTTTTTTAACGTCCGTCGTTGAAAAGCTTCGTATCGGTGATAAATAATGCGATTTCGTCGCTCGGATAGTATAAAATGCCAGGCGTATATATAGTATATTTTATAATGGCGCGCGTCTCGCGATAAATAACGTGAAAATGACGATATGTTGTGATGTGGATGCCATGGTTGTCGTAAAATAGAATGCTACAGGCTAAAAGAGATTGATACAGGAGAAGAAGTTTCTTTTTATGGGGAAAAGAGAACAGACTTGGCCATTCTAGAGTATACCCAGAGTAAGCTTTAATAATAATAACAATGAGGGTGTAAACTCATGCATGCCGAATTAATTAAGACGAAAAACAAAATGTTTTATCGTCAGTATTATTATTGTCTTATAACTTACCATCACCTTTTGATATACCATATTGTTTGCATAGCAAACGAAATTAATCTGTAAAATCTGCACCATTGCATTAACAAAACTAAAATTAATACTAAAAACCACAAAACAAATCAATGTTGTCCTACTTTTATAACAATTGTACGTGTCCACTCATCTCTCTCCTGTCGACGCAGTTCGACGAAAATCACGGCGCATCTAACCACTTCCCATGCCGCGCTAAATAACCAGTTTTTACATTACGCGTTGTCTGTGCGACAAGGCTGCGAGCGGCGCATGTCACACCTTCGTACACAGCCGCGCGCCGCTGAGAGGTTAATGACGGATTCGAGTTCGGTAATGCATGCCCATAAATCGGACGGATAACAAGCCAATGATCGTGACACGTCCCAATAAAGTGCAGCTCGTTCTGATGGAACATCGTGTTGAATTTCGCGGTGCGCTTGATGGGAATTATGCGCTTGATGAACGCGTGGCAATTGGCATTTCGAGAACTACAAGATAGGAGGGCTAATTGAAATGTTTTGTTCTAGGATTTACATATTGATCAATAAAGTTTTAACGGTTATTTCTGCGATAGCTATATGTTTATGCGTGGTTTTATTATAGCGATCAAAGGAATTGAATTATTTCAATTTCAACAAAACGTATTTTATATATTGAGTATATGGCAAAAATAAACAGTTTTAACATGATTATTTACGGAATAATTTTTACATTTTATGTATAAAATTATTTTTCGAGAGTGTATTCTGTTGTATATATCCCCAAATAAAAATTTCATTTGTAACTGGAGATTTCATAATATCGTTGAATGTTAAAAAGGTAGAGCGATTTTAAATTTTGAAATTTAAAATTTCTGTTTGTTTTTTGACGTATCTATAACTAACAAAAAGTTTTGCTTTTGGTATCCATGCTAATTAATAATTTTTTCTGTTACAGGTAATTATTATTCGAGGTTATTCCCTTCCTATATAAAGTATTTCAACAAAGTGGTGAGTTCTTGTAATGTAAGCAAAGATATATCTAATATTTTTCCTTAGCAAATATTGGTTATTACTTAACAAATTAAAGTCCTGGACACAAAAATAATCTTTTTTTTATTAATTCTTTATCTAAATCAAATATTTATTCGATAAAAAGTTTTCAAAAAAGCTATTTCAAAAGTGCTTTGTTTAGATAAAATAGCGTTTACACACGATTTCATCATTTCAAAACGATAAAGATTGGACGTGTCTCGTTCGTTCGGCATTTATTACCATCCCAACAATAACATTGCATTGTAATTTCATGTGATTGATTTATTGACATTTTACTACATAAAATAAAAAAATATCAGTAGAATTTATTGCATGATATTATTTAAAACACTATAAAAACGTAAATATTTGCATGAGAGAAATATAATTAAATTCTAAATTTAAATTGCAAAGATAATTAAATAAACTCTATTATTTTAATTTTAAATATAGCATAGTAGACAATATATTGGTTTTTATAGATAATATGGAAATTTTTAATCCAATATTACATGAAAGCGAAAAAACTCTTTTAAAAGTAAACGAAAACGAAACAAGAAGTTTTTGTTTTTTAAGTAAATGAATTGGGTAAATGCTTCCAATATGGTACATTGAATCTGAAATGGCTATCAAAATTGAATAAAATATTATTTTAAGGCTTCGGAGTGATCAATCTCCTGGAAAATGTCTTAATAATATGTTACAGTTACTAAATGATTGCGTAAGTAACAACAAAAAATATAACCTAAAAAAGAAAGTTAGCTATTTTGAAAAAAAGCACTGCACCCATCTAATGAATCTATTATCCAAAAATAGGGCCGCGCATAGATTCCAAAATACCGTGGTGGTCCATATTAGGCGCTGAGTCATATTTGAAACTTAAGCCTGCATTTTAAAAGACTATACCGCCTCATAGAATAACTCACGAAAAAAAGAAAAATTGTTACAAGTGTCATTTCTTTTTACTTGCCTGATACACATTTCGCAGTATCAAGAAGTATGCAATTTCGAGCAAACTATTGTTGAACCACACCTTCCACTTTTCCACTATAGGTATACAACTCCTTTCGCTCCAATGTAAAAAGCCCTTTACCCTGCGCGAACTCCAACAAAGCCCAAACGAAGTTCAACATTAAAAAAAAAGAAGAAAAAAGAACCCGACCTCTCGCTGGCTCCTCTCTGCGCACGCGCTAATTGAGCGTCGGGCGAGTCGCTGAACCGCGCGCGTCTCTTGAACTAGGTCAGGTCTCAATGAACGCCGTACGCGCGCGTATACTATAGGGCTGCAGCAGCGCTCACTTCCCCTTGCATATATATACTAGCTGCGCGATCCATCGAGCGCACGCCCTCGTAATTATTGTGCACGATGCACTTTGTCTGCGCGATATAAATTTATAATTCAAGTACGGCTATGGAGGGAGGGGTAGAAGTGATTAGTGTAAGGGGTTGAGTGTTTTCGGCGCGAGAGATCGAACCGAGTGGGGAGGAGCTGCGATCGGAAAAGGGAGGGCTTTTGTGTCATAAAGGCGCATAGTTGAATAATGGATTCTTTTTGGGTAGGGGGAATTAAGTCGTTGGCTGGATATTTGAATTGTAAAATTATGTTTATTTATTTCCTAGGCAGCGTTGTCTTTATTTACACCAAAGATAATTTTTATATAGAGAAGCCCGTAAGTAGATACTGTCACTTTGATGTGGAATATTTCCAGTATACGTGTATTCTCTAAAAATGCTATTTGAAAGCACTGTAACCGCATAGGAAATTGATAAGAGACATACGGTCAAAGTTTAGAAAACATTTAAAGTCTATCTGCTTATAGCATATCTTTAACCTAGTTTTACATTGACTAAGTGGCAAATAACTTGACAAATATGGAATGATGGAAAACAGTTGTACAGTAATTATGAAAATGTGTTTGAATTAGCATTCAATGATTTTGCGAAACTGGATTTCAAATTTTAAATACTAGTTAAAATTGGTTATGTAGCATTTACATAATATTTATGTAATACATATAATATTTACATATTCATGAAAAAATGGTCATTTAATTACTCAACGTCTCATGCTAATATGAAAATGATTTCCAAAGTTTTTAAATAATAAATATGCCAGCAGATCGTATTCGTTAAATTTCAAGTTTTACATTTTTAATATACCATCAGCTCGAATCTCATATTTTAAAAACATTTCAATATTCAGCTAATGCAACATGTATTGGAAAAATATTAAAAATTACTTTCAACCTACATCCAAGAACTCTAACCCGCTAATAGAACCATCGTATAAAGTTATCTTAAAACACAAAATTCTCGCGACCCATGTTCGCGCATCTTCTCCTACACTCCCAGGACTTTATCAGCGACGCCTCCTCCAACCTCTCACTCAGCCTCATCATTGTATAACCGCGCATCCTCTCCTCGTGTAATATAGTTGCAAAAACCCTTGACCCAGGTGTCGGATAATAGTGCCGCGTCATCGTTCGCCGCGCCTCCACGGGCACTTGACTTCACCTCCCGTCTACCGCTGCTCCCTTACTCGCTCTCCCTTTTACTAGCACGCTCGAGGTGGGTACTCCACTCTTTTTTTTGCTGCACCAGTAGGTAGGGCGAGAGCAATTTACGGCGCAAGATGTGTGTATATGTAGGAGAGCGGGAAAATGTCGCGATTTTCTTAATGACTTGGATTCGCGAGAATAATTATTGTCGCGGGAGAAATCCGTTTGGGTTTGGAGGTGGTAAATGGTATGTGGATATTTAAGTGTGCTTGTCTAGACTCTATTCCTGTCGGCATTTTGTTATTAAATATAGAGGTGTACCAGGTGAATACATTTCTTTTTCACGTTTCTGTTGTTTAAATGACATTTTCGTCTTTCCAGCAGCTCTCGTGATTAATATTCACAAGACGCCCGATTCATCGTATATCTCCGATTGCTTTGCTATGAAAAATGTTGTTTTTACGCTTATACGCACGCAATCGGTCAATTTTCCTTTTTGTCTAGCGCTGAAAGTGTGTCAGAGATAATGCCCTCGGGCCGATGGTTTATTGCCACTTTTCTTTTTATCTCCGCTTCTTAGCTCGCTCGTTTTTTCTTCACCCGTGCATATAGGAGAATCGCACGCGCGCATGCGCGTAGGGAGCGAATAGGTCTCGAAGAAACGTGATGATTGACAAGGGCATCCGCGCTGTTTTAATTGATAAAGTAGCGCAGACACGGCGTCTGCTCTAGTTGCGGCGAATTGTTACTAGTCGCCGTCTTGGGATAAATTAGTTGCTGCGTTCCGTGAAAAATCATTTGGTTCGACTGCTTTCCTTTCGTTCATGCTGCGTTTTCATGAATTAAGGTTTACTTAGCGTAACCAGAATTGCTGAATTCGATGAAACCAGGTTGTTTAATAATAGCAAACAATTGAGAATTAAGCGTATAATGAACTATGCTGAGAATGAGCATTTATAAACAAGGTTGATTAGTTTGTGTTGTAACCTGTGTCAATCTTTGATTTTCGCGCGTGAAAACAAAGCGAGTCAGAACGAATAATGGTACCTAATTAAGGCAGTAGTGATACTCGTGAGAGTTTCAATGTAAGTACTTGTAAACCAAGTTTATCTTTCGACTGTTATTTCAGTAGCTCGAGTGTTTCCATTCTCTTGGAAATAGACAATGTTCAGCTTAGAGTGGCGTGTCTCTGTGTTGCCAAATAAAATGAAACCCAGTACCTAAGTTTCATCTTTATTCTGAAAATACGAGTCGTTTGAATTTAATATTCGGTTCTATTCTGTATTTTAAATTAAAACTTCATCATTTCAAATAGACTTTCGATTTATCCCTTTCCGAATCTTCAAAGTTAGCACAAAAAGCATGAAAATTGATATCTGTATGACATTAAAAAATTCTTCAGAATCTCATGTATTTTTCTCTGATACCTTAAAAAATTCAAATAACTTTTGAACGAATCAATCAGATCTTCAAAACCGTAAGAAAAAAAAAAGTTGGTGAACTCGCTATTCTAGTAAGTATTTAAGTAAGGGCCTGAGCGATCAAACTGAAGATAATTCTATTATCATCACAAAAAAGTATATCATCAAAAAAAGCTCGAAACACACGCTGGCACCATTGAACCATCAAACCCGTCCATCGGAAGCTCTCACAGTAGCCCAAACCGCAGTCCGCGCTATCAGTGCAATATCCTCACACGCCCTCCACACATCCCTCGGGCTTACATAACCTCAGCAGCTAGCACATCCTCTCGCTCGTTCATCCCTAAACCATATACCCAGGCAGCGACACGGGGGCGCAGCCTCGTAAAGCAAAGCTCCCCCGCGCAGGCGTGCGCTGCAACTACTCGTCGCCGCCGCTGGCGTGACCCAGATGAGAAGCGCATTCACCTCTCTCACTCTCTGGGCAATGGGAAAATTGATTCGACGAGAGTGCACTGGTGGCGCGCTGGATCCTCTCTGCCCGGCCGGATTTCCCCGTTTAGCTCAGGCGCTGTGACTTTCCCCCGCGCTCGCGCACGCGCACGTGCTATATAATAAGCGCCGCATGCGTTTCGGTCTATATCGGGATATCGACCGCGACCGCGTGCCCCTCAGCTGCCGCCGCATGTGGGCCAGTGCACCTGCGGAGAGGGAGAGACTCTCTCCCGAGGTCATCCGGGCAGCGCCGCCGTTTCGTTATCTCTCCCCGCGTGTCTGTCTATGCTGTGGATGTCCTTTTGCTTTTGTTGATACCTGCGCGGGAGGCTGCATGGCTGCACTTTGTCGTTGAGGAGTGGCTGTGTGTGTGTTTGCCTTGGAGGGATATGTACGGCTCTGGCTGCGGGGGACAATGAGCTCGTTCAAGATCCCAGCTTAGCCTGTGGCTGCGTGTCAGCTGTTATCAGTGTTATATTTTGCTGTTTGGGCGGGATGATGTTTTTAGGATCTGAAATTCTAACTTAATGTATTCGTACCAAAAAGGCACGCAGAAGTACAATTAACCATATTTTGGTACGTTGTAATTCAACTGAACTTTTGAAATTCACTCTATTCTCGCTGATTGATCAAAGGATAATCAATGATGGTAGCTGAAGTTACTTTATTTTACACCAGATTTAAAAGCATTAAGTTGCACACCCGATAGCTGCAAGAATATCACACCGACTGGATAGCTATTGTTGGCAACGATTCTAGTTAGAATGTGGATCAGAATTTGCGAAAATAACCCTTTTTCACGCTGGAATTCTTAAGGCTGCCTGTTTTTACGACTCGGCCATTAACTGCAGTTTACTGTCGTATCGTGTCCCAGTCAGCTGCGCGCTTTTGGAATTTTGTCATTGTCGTAAAAGGGACTCGGAATTCTCGATGTAATTTGAGCTGGATAGAATAGTAAAGGCATATATTTTCGTTCCCATACAGGTCAGCCGGTAATAAATGATTTGAGGATGTTCCTCCCTGGATTCTCATAAAATATATACATTGATGTATGCAAGAACATTTCGCATCCCAGACGTATTTCTCAGAAATATATCATCATGTTATTGGAAAATTTCAGTGTATCCATTGATTTTCCGACAAGTTTAGCTGCATTCTTAATAAAGTTACTATTGATCTTACCATCCCGACATATTTCTTTGACGAGGTAACCGACACCGATGTATACATTAATTATTTGTGTATTCCGTAGAGGCTGAAAATCTGTATATTTTGATGACTATATCGCAATATAATTTTAAACATACTAGATTTATGCAACCGATCCCCGAGAAAAATCTTCAAAAATACAGCGACTTCACCGCACAATACAGCCACTCACCCCCCTCGTCACAGCAGCTCAAGCTTGTAAAAGTATAGCAACCCAATTCGAGCGCATAATCGATGGACACTTTGCAAAATTGCCATTTCCAGAACCGATTCCCCTTTCCCGCTGGCACGCCATTGCGCCACCTTCGCGTAACTCGGCCGATTTCAGTCGCTGCTTTCTCGATCTGTTGCATCATCCTGCACGCGCGTGTAGACGCGGCCGCGCGCGTCAATTATAAACCATTTGTTAGCGCTCGTACAGCTGTATATAAAAGCTGCGGGTCAGTGTAATTGTGGCAGCGCACACAACAATCGCTCGCGGAAATTCGCGCTGCCCGATCGATGGAATTGTGTAAGATCGAAAAGAGGCAAATTCATCGATCAATTATATGCTCGGCCGATATTTGAGCGATTTGCGTTTGAAAGCGATAACAACTCGCGAGCGGGTGTATATATGCGGCATGGAATCGATCATTATCAGGTCTGGAATGCATTGTGAAATTATGGCGATTGTATACACTTATATATACCGGACGTCGAATCCGTTCGGAACATATTATACAGTTTACGTGCGGCTTTGAAGTCAGCGACGTTCGGCGCTATGACTATATATCTATAGGCAATCTTTGTTTCAACGCGGTTTTTAATCGATCTTATATTATACGCGATTCTTAAACAGTCAGGGAAACGAAAGAATTTGACGTCTATTGTTTAATCCGGTATTAGATGGAAAAAGAATAAATGTTTCATTCTACTTTTCACGGATTTGTTTTAACTTGGAAATGAAAGATCAATTCTATTTACAACAATGTCGGTAGAAATAACATTAAAAAAATTGAATCTCCATTTCAGAATGGGGAATCGATCGGCATTCTAAATTTAAATATACAGTTATTCTTCCTATAAATAAATTTAAATTTACTTTTTTTATATAAATTTAAAGTTTTCATATAAACCAACTGATTTCACTGGAGCAAATAACTTAGATGAGCATTATTTTTTTTCCATGACACATATAAAGTTCAATTTATCTAAAGTAACTTTACCTTTCTTTGCACTAAAATATTTTCTCCTAACCAGCCCTAAACACCATATAATATATAATTTTTTTTACTTACACCGACAGAACAAAAGAATTATACCCATAGGCGTCGTCTCGGAGCGTAACTCGATTACTTTTAACGAAAAAGCTCAACCTGCACTTAACCTTATCTCCTCCTCATAGCCCCCGCGGGCCAGCGGAAATTACTGATATATCGCCACGCGAAATTGCGCTACCACGTCATGTGTGTACACACACACACACACATACTCCTCCTAACTGTTCTCCAAATCTTTCTCTCCCCCTTGATCTCCCGATAATATTCGTCTCGGCGCATAATTTTAAATCGAGCTGCAGAGCCCAATAACATATCACAGAGCCCGACAGCCCGCGCGCATTAATTAAAAGCGTCGCGCACTCATGCCACAATGGAACTCCGGAACTTCATTAATAAACAATCAAAATTCAGCCCCTATATAGCCTCGCTCTTATATACCCGTCTGTAATTACGCTGCGAAAGCTGGCGGTAAGCACGCGAAAAGGAGCTGCTGCTGCTGCTTCGGGACCCTTAAGGGTCCTTTCTTCTCTCTCTCTCTCTCTCACTTTCTTGCAGCGTGTTATTTGGCCAAAAAAGATGATACGATACGCGCGGGAGCGTGATTGTCCGTAATTTGCGGTGGGCGTCGCCCCCGTTCTCTCTCTCTCTCTCTCTCTCTCTCGCGCAATCTGTTATTACGGGTTCCCATGCAATGAGCGCCGATTCTTTTTCGTATATACCCTCCTCCTCCGCCTCCTTCAACGTATCATCCGATGTAATTTCGGCCGATCTGCGTTTAAGCTGCTGCTGCTGCTGGCGAGCGCGCTTTTAATGAGGAGAGCGCGGAAATTCAAAAGAGGAGCGCGCGCTAGCGTATTGATCCGCGTTTACGCTGTACCTACGGGCGTGCATTGGCCGGCTGCACGCGCTGAGGGAGATGTCGGGGCAATCGGATTTGCAGGGACGATGGAAGCCGAGTTCTTTGGCTGCTTCGAGAACTGGCGATAGTGCATTTTCTTGAGGAATTTTTGGAAAAATTTTCACTCTTTTGGCAGCGTCTGCCTGCACATATCAACATTTTAGAAGGTCGAGGGACACTGCGAATTCGAAAAATAATTCGCAAAGTTGGCGGTTATGTACAGGAATTTTTAACGTAAAATAACAAGTTTTCTTACCAATTTCTTCTAAGAACTATATAATACATCGGTTAATGTTAGGAGTAGAACGATATTCAATTATTTTGCGATTCAATAAGAAAATTTACCTTTGAAATAGATTGGTAACGAAATAACTCCCCTAATTTTGAAAGATTTTCGAAAGGCTAAACTGTAACCAAATTATCTTCCACGCAAAGTAGGTTTAGTTGCTTTAGACGAAGTTAAATATCAATCAGCTGTATAATTTGGAAATACGTAGAGCAGCATTGATTAGTTTAACGAGATCCATTATAAGAAAGATGATTGACCCAGTTACGGTTCGCATCGAGCAAAATAGCTAGCAGTTGAAAAAGCAAACTCTATATTATTTCTGGAATAGAATCGGCCGATAATTGTTCCATTAGATGAGAGTTGACAGATATGTCACTTGAGGTCGATATGAAGTAAATGGGTTAACGTACTAATGCAACGTCAATATGGCGTTGGATATATTATATATCGGATATTGTCTTCCGATCATCATCTCCTCCCACATTATATCAATGAAAATATTTGTAACTGTGAAAAGTTAAAATTATCATCACGAACGTATTATATTTTATTAAAATCTCTTTCATCTCACCCCTTTATTCCAAGAACAACATACATATACACACACACTAAGCAATCATCGATACAGAAGCAAACCCAACAACGTGTTTGTTCATACCCCCGTAAAAACAATCAGCTCACCGTGCAGCGCGTGCGAAAATCAAAACTCGATGCTCGCCGATTACCAGGACAACGGCGACACACACACGTACACAGAGCCACGTGCGGGGGCGCGAGTGCAGATCGCGGAATTGGGGCGTAACGATCGATCGCCCCAATTCCCGGCGACTGCGGTGGTGCCGCGCGGCGTATGACTTCCTGCCCGCGCTACCTCGGTACGTCAACCCCCGCCGCGCGAAAGGTGTGTTATATATATATACGCGCGCGCTCGCCTTGTGAGTTATGTATCGCTACGCGCGTGCGCGGTAACTTTTTTTTTTGCCGAATGTTTTAATGTGAGACGCGGAGGCGTATTCAAATTGATGCAGCGGGAATTTGGAATTTCAGAAAGTTTTGAAATAATGTCGCAGGGTAACGATATTGTTTAGTTGTTTTTAATGCACCTTACCTTTCTGTCGCAACTAAATCACTTTGTCATCGTTGTTTGAGAGTCACTTGTCACTTTGCACCATGATGGTCAAGTCACTACAGAAAATAAAAGGAACGGGGTAAACGTATACTTATAATGAAATAATTACGAAACTGGTATATTTATACCTGCACGATTGGAATCACCACGAATTATTAACGGGAGCTGTTTATCGGGATAGATGCGTACAGGAGAAATAACCAACAGCAAATGGTTATAAAAAAAAAGCTTATCGATTGCGACAAGTTTGCTCGCTCGATCAGAATCAGATCAACCTCCAATATACATACGCACATTAAATTTCCACGGTAATTTAAACCTCATAATTAAAACGACTTTATTGAAAACAATATATATTGTCAGAGCTATATTATATTTATATGGTTGTCAGTAATTGTTTCGTACTCGCTTGTTAACATCATCTCCTTGCTGTTACATATAACTCTATATATCCAGAGGCTTATCCTAACAGATTAATATTAAATCCATCATTCGCCATTTAGTAGACTTGTTTTTAGTCGCGCAGCAGGCCATGCTGCAAATTATAACCCGGCGGAAATAAAAGAGGCTTTAGTCAATGTACTTCTGCCGAACCAGTAAACAATAATCGGCCGGCCGTGTCCGTTTAACGACGACTTTAAGGACTATGCTACAACGCGTCATAAACAACTGGACCCGTGCTATTGTTTTATACATTCAATCCATTATTTGATACCGCATTAACATTGCCATTCCATGAATCAAATTCAATTTGCGATCGACAGTGATCGCGGCACGACTCTCTCCGGGCAGTTACATTTTTTATTAAATAATAAAAAATGTTTTCGAGGTGTTAATTCTCGAGGGATATAGGAGAGAGAGAGAGGGCATCTATATATACTGCGACGAATCGCTTCGCTCGCTCGGCCGCGTGATAAGATAAGTCGCAGTCGTTCTCCTCCCCCTCCGCCCCGACATCGAGGCAATTCAATTTACGTTTACTAGCAGCGAACCTAATAATTCGTCCGCAGTGCATCAAGCGCGGTCAATCAAAATCGCCGCTCGCGACGTTTAACGGCCGCGGGCGATAAAAAAAACGCGAGGATCAGCCCCACCTCAGCCGCGAGCGGCTATATTAAGTCGCGCAGCGCAAGTCGGCCCGCAATTCAGCCTGGAAGCAATCGTCGTAGCGTAGACATGTCGCTCCTTGGCTGCTCGAAGATCGCCCTCACAGTAGTAAGTAGACAAGGCTGCAGCTGCTCTTCTCCTGTGCATAGTAAATAACTGATTTAACCGAGTGCAGGGCCTGCTCTTGCTGGTACGATGCCAGGCGGGCGAGTCGGCGACGGTGACGGACCTCCTCTCCGCCATGCTCAACACGCTCAAGAACATCGAGAGCCTCATGACGTACGAGTCGGCTGCGGTACCTGAAGTCATCAAGTCCAAGAACCCGGTACGTCTTTCTCTCGCTAACGACACATCCTTCTTGCGATATATTTGACGCATATATATGGGAAGATGTGTCGTTGGCGTTGGGTGCCAACCTTATCAAGCTTTTTAAGAGTATACATGCAGCAATTCTCATATCTCATCTCGCAATAATGTAAACGTTTCGAAAACAAAAAGCTGCTCTTAATAAGTTAATTTAAAACCTAATTAGGAGGCGACGATAAAAAAGATACAGCGACGATACTTGTCTGACGTGTTGCAACAGAGCGTCAACTCCAACGTCAACCGGAACACGAACGTCAACAACGACGGGGCGCGACGAGCAATCAACCTCAACCAGAGCAAGAACCAGAACTTACTGAACACGGGTAGCGGGGCCGGAAAAGGGGACATCAAGCAGAGCATGGACGAGGGTAAGAAGTCGAAACTCGTCGATACGAGCGATGCGGTCGACGACGAGAACACCGGGAACGACAGCAACTCCCCCGGCAGTTCTGGGGCATCCAAAGAGACACTATGGGATACCGAGCCGGAAGATGACAGCCCTCCTGCGCCCCCACCTTCCCGACCAACAGCCCCACCAGCACCGGCACCTGCTAGGCCAGTTGTGCGCCCAGGAAGGCCAGGTCGCGGACCGCGTCCTGCCAACTACAACTACAACAACAACGAGAACGTCAACAAGAACCTGAACGTCAACCGCAACGTCCTAGAGGCGAAGCGCGTCGAGGGCGCAAGACGTGCCAACTCGAACTACAACAAGAACGTGAACGTACAGCTCGCGGAGGAAGCCAGTGGTGAGGGTGAGGATGAGGCAGAAGATGACAGGCCGAGCACCAAGCGCAGAGCCAACAGCCCCGTCAACGACGAGGACGACGACGCGATGTGAGATCAGCACGAGTCTCGGTATATACAACGCTCGCGAGTGTGTATTTATTTATTTGCTTTTCTGTAAGATAATGTGTAAAAAATAATAAATCATATATATTATGTACGATCGTTTATTGTGGCCGTGGTTGCGCTGGAATAACCGTTTCTATGTTGCTCTGTTTTTCTCTTTTATTCTGTTGTTTTTTTTTATCATAATACAGCTGCCGAAAATTATAAGGGTAAGATGTTTGAATAAATTATCGTAGAAAGTCTGACACACGTGAGAGTTATTTCTTGTCGTTATAAGGTGATATATATCCATACCTATATATATATCTTTTAGCTATTAAAAAAGAAAATTTCATGCCGCAAGATTATTATTATTATTATTATATATGTATATTGTTTTACGAGTCGTTAAGCTTAAGATTGATTCGACGAACATAAATATTTTTATTATTACGCTCCATATGAATTTCGATTAAATTAATTGCTTTTCTTTTTTTATTTCGTCTCTGCGGTTCGATTATCAATGGTAATATAACTTATATACGCGCGTCGTTGTATTTTCAGTAGTAGAATTGCTAATCTAACAAAAGTAATAAGGTGTTTTCTCGGATTGTTATTATTAATTGGTAAAATTAGGCTCAGGAAGAGCAACGAGCAAACTATCCTCATATTTCTGCGTCCTCCTAATAATGACGTTTTTAAAAATGACATATTCTGATAAAAGACGGAGTGAGGGCGAGAAAGAAATTCTCTCACTCGAAGAAAACACTTTGGTGGGAGATAGCCCGAGAACATTGTAAATCAGTGCTTACAATTTCTAGGAATGGAACAAGAACAGGGGAATAAGTATACAGTTTTGAAGAGTGATTCGAGTAATTCGTTAAAACAACTGTGTAAATTAACATAAGAATGTGGTATCTGGAATTGATGTGGCATTAAACGATAGTTTCCAAGTCGTAATAATTAATGTTGGACTTACAAAAAAAAACTTGTTTCTACATTTAGTAATACAACAATATACTTTAATATTCTCGTGTGAAGAGAGAATGGCTTTCAAGCTTCAGCTCATTTCACAACAATAATATTGATAAAATTAGAAAAATCCCGCGATATTTTATTGCCTCTTGTTTATTTAACGCCTGTTCTAAATGTCACGAGACAATCAATTATCTGCGATGCACTTTTTACATCGCGCGCATACTTCTCAATCGATTGTCATTGCGCCGTGTTTGTATATGCAAATTAACTCGATCACAACATAAATCAGCCCCCTTATCTATACCCCTAGCAGTCGAAAGAGTCAATCCGTGACTTTTTTTGTTGCCTCCCCCCTGCCACAATTACAATAAATAACATTTTTCAAACGCCTCCGCGATAAACGCATACACACACACAGCCATTCCTCTTAATATTGTCACTCAGCCGCGTGTATATATATATACAGAATCAATATATATATATATATTTTAAAGTGCAAGCAGCGCGGCGTCGAAATTTATATGCTCGCTCCTCTGTCTCACTCGCCGAGCGGCTAATAGTATCGAGCGATAATCTCAATGAAGGCTGGCTTAATGGACTATTCTGCAAAAGTTTTAGCCCGACGTGCGGCGATAAATCACATATACACTCTCTCGCTCGATCATTAAATATAAATCCCAAAGTGGCGGCTGCTCCTGCTGCTGCTGCTGCTACGTTGGTGGCTCTCTGTGTATATCTCTCTCGTACGCCGCGCATTGTCGCGAAATATAGGCCAGCCGTGGTACGTGCAATAATTCACGCGGAAGGGTGTCAGCTTCGCGTCAATGGGAAATATCATCGATCGTGTCGGCAATTTCTTGCCGTCTCAGGTGTATGTGTGCCATTATAAACACTTAGGCATATGAAACGATCTCGTGGATATAGAGGAGGATACGAGGTTGTATACGACGCTGGATGTATGAAACGCTTATGATTTATTTCAAGCTTTCGAAGCTGTAAAGGAATTATTGCTGATCTGAAAAGTAAATGTGTGTGTGTTTTAGCGGTGCATACAGGCGACTTTGTAATACAGCTTGTTTGTACGCTTTAAGCTTGTATATAGATTTGCAACGACGAAGTTTGCGACATCGGCTATTATTTTGATTTTATCGTTTAGAGTGTGATGAAATGTTTTATTATCTTTATCGAAACTATGTATGTTCCGCGTAAAACAAGTGAACTTCTATGTAAGCTTAATTACCCAACGTGTGTACCATTAAAAATGTAAACAGTGTAGTTCATTTCCATCCTACTCTAGAAATAATGTAAATCAGTTTTATTTTACGATTCCCATCGAGCCGCCAGTATAGTCCATTAAATACACATTCAATCAAAAAGTTTGAGCATGAAATCTCGCTCGTGTTCTCTAGCTTTACGGGCGATTTATGGACGCTTTATAAGACGGGTGCGACTATTTTGTCCTTGGATTAAAATTACGGCAAAACTTTTATCTCATTAATTAAATGCTTTAATTTAAAATTGATCGGCTCAATGAAAATGCTCATAAAATTTACTGTGCGTTACACGAATTATTAGCCAATTTGGCAATAATTTGGGCTTCACATCTTCTAATTACCGTGGCTTTGTCACCTCGTGGCGGTGATTTATCTGTATCATATAATAGCGCGAATCCGCGAAAATTCCTCGTGTTCATAATTGTGGCTGCGATATATAGTTTTACACATGCATAAATATTGATATGTATATACAACGTGTACATATATTTCAATTGTAGAATTGGTTAAATATAAAACAATAGATCGCCGTCGCACTTTTTTCCATAATTTATTTTCGTATTCGTTTAATTATTTTGGCGATGATATTTCATATCCGCAGTGAACAATTATACTACTTCATAAACTCATTGGATATTTTAATGAGTTACGCTCCTAAGGGCACAATATTTTATACGCAACTTAAAAACGAGTTTATTTTAATTTTATACTTGTCTAAAATTTTACGCATCAAAATCCACTTTTATCGCGACTTATTTACGCACGGCAAACACTAAAATTCAGTCGACTCGAGGCTAAAACCTCCTCTAACCAAACGCGCATCAGCGAAAAGGAGAAGAAGAAAAAAAATAAGGAATAAACGGATAAAGCCGAGGGGGAGTCAGCCTCTAACAGGCTCACTCGCATAAAAATAAAAATAAAAAAAAGACCGCGACGAGATAGAGACGCGCCGGTGAATTGTACTCTCTCTGTCTCTCTTTCTCCCCGTGAGAAACGCTTGACTGCCTAATCCAAGACTGGCTCTGCGCATGGTCCTGTCTCTTTTTTTCCTCTCCCTCCGCGCACACACTCGCGTGCAGCGTCCGCGAATGAGAAATTATTATTCGAGAGAGGGAGAGCGAATAAAACTGGATGGTTTTAATTACGCGCGCGCGCGCGGCGGTGCATCGTGATTTATCGCGCGGATCTCTTTCTCTCTCTATTTCGACTTTATTTTTCCAGAGAGATGAGATGCTTGTTAGGCGCGCCATTTTTTTCTCCCTCTCCGTACGCGCGCGGAACAAACGTTTCTATTCTGAATTCGCGAATCGGACGGCTGATTTACGGCAATTGTTAGCGGGCGGAAGGAAATATTGCGCTTGTTAAGGGACGCGATGCTTTTTGCAGGGGACTGATGCCGCTTTTGTGCCGCAAGTCTCGTATGAATTATTCACGCTTTTATACTTTGTACATATTTTATTGTGAAAATTTTGGAGGTAGGGCCTGCGCTTGTATACAATGGTTGTTTTAGTCTAAGCGCGCTGGCACACCATGCTAATTTCGCCGGTCTTTTTTATACGAATTTTACTTTATTCGTGAAAAGTGTAGAGTTGAGCAAGTTAATGTATATTCGCAGTTAATAATATGCAGCTAGAAGAAAGTTCTTTATGATGTAATAGACATCATTATTATAATATATTATACATACGCTTATAAGCGCCTAATAATTGCGCTAAAAAAATTGTCCTATATACATATAAAATTACGACGTAAAATTTTAGATTTTCATTACGTAAAGCGTACGACGATGGTATAGTGTAACTTGTCGTTGTATATCATAAAATGGCAAGTTAACTTATCGTAAAAAAAATAATTAAGATCATGTTAAAATTTGCCTATAAAAAGTATAGTCGTAGTTCAGTCGCGTAAGATTATACGAGCACAGGTAAAAGTGAATTTTAGGGTACATAAAAATGTCCCAATTTACGGTACATAAAAGTACATAAACGAAAGAAAAAACGCGGTATGAACTGCACACACATACATTAATTTTCAAAACGCGCTTGTAACATAAACGTACACTACCTCGCTGTGACTTTAAAAACTTTCCGAACTCGATAGCCTTCGAATCTCTCTTACAAATGTGTCTTATCTATTCCATTCACAGCATTTCAAAATTTCAGCACACAAAGGCGCGCGCAGCATGTCGAAACTCAAACTCTCGATTCCCTTCGTTCCCCTATCTCTCTCTCTCTCCTAGAACCCCTTAAAGCTATAAATAAAAAAACTTCTAGCGCCAGTGTATACAGACAAGTGCCAGCCTCCGTGGCAAAAAAAGGGTAACTGCTATAATCGCGCACAATCGGCTAATTTTTTTTTCTGCCGCTCTATAATTGCACGCGCGGGGTTCCGATATATAGGACATAGCCATGCGCGCTCATGCTGGCATTGAGCGCGGCTGCGGGGCGTTTACTTACTCGCGCGGCGCATAGCCACGTGCTACCGTACCGAGAGTGCGAGTATCACTCGCGAGTAGGACAGTGAAAGGCGACCTAGACCAAGCGGCCGCCGCCACAGCTACTGACGCCGAACTTAACACAGTCTAGGATGTATATGAGCGTGCGCTGCTCGAGTGGATATATATGTGTGATGTCGACGAGAGATTTGTAAGCGGTCGGTGTAAGGACTGCGTGTTCAAGTTTGTCTCTGAGTCGTGGCGATTGCTTGCAAAAAGTCGCTCTCTCGGATCTGTGTTTTTGACATGTTAACAGTTGCTGTCTATTACGTTTGAAGTCACATATATGTAAGAGCTTATTGATATACTCAGCTATTATAGGATATATTTTTATTGCGGCCAATCGAGTACACTTCTAAGTTCATTTCGTCCAACTTTTTATTACTTATATATAATTTTATTACTCATATATAATTTATCGATTATTTTTTACTTTCGTACAACGATAAAACATACCGCACGTCCTACAATATATATATGTATGCATCCGGTAAATCTCGATTTGTCAAAAAGTAACTGCGGCTACACCTCGATCAACTTTTCTCACAATAAAATCCAGTTTGGCTTTACAGTTATGTGTATATACGCTCGCTCACACCTTATTCTCTCTTTCTATAAAAAGAAGTGAAAGAAACGAAAAAAAAGTAACGCCGAAAGAACGGAACATTCACCATTATCGGTAACCATCATCCGAGAGTTTCGAAATGTCCAAGTCGCGCTCAGATAAAAAGAGCCTGACTCCCGTTGCTTCCCTTTCGCTTTCATCTGAGCGAGCGAGCTATTCTCGCTGCGACGCGGCCGCGACGCGCCGTTAAATTTTTTAAATGTGAAAAATATGCAGTCCTTGATCGCGATGGAAGGAAGAAAAAAAGCAGGCGGAGGAAACGAAGTTTTTGATTTACGGCCGGACGTGTGCCACGCACGAGCGTGTCTCGATGAATTACAAGGTTTGCGAATAGATCCTGCATAGGAGGTTCGAGCGAGTGATCTTTAATTAGGGATGAGATGGTTATACTTAATGGTTTTTGATTTTTTTTTAATGAGTGTTATGATTTTTATTAATGTGTAAATATTGATTTCACGTAATAAAATGTTGATAATTTAGCCTATTTAAGGTTGTATTGGCCGTAATGTTCCACTCAAAAATTTAAGACAAATATTTTGGTCGTACAATTTGTCAAAAACAGTAATATTCTACAGTACTAACAGTAAACAATAATATATTATAAAATGCTTTTCAAACTGTGAAGAAAATTTTACATCGATTTTAGAACATTTTAATGATCATTTTTTTCACTTTTTGGTAAGACTGTACGTCTGTTTTTACAGTTTTCACGTTATATTTCATTCAGAAAATATACTCGAAATGAACATTTTTAAAACTGGGACTTGTTTATCTAACATTCATTGACGATTACACGAACTATCAAAGCTATGACACTATGGCATCTACTTTTTAAAATTTAGTTGCTAAATTTCCGAATTCCCATATAAGCCTCTGAAATGTTGCACAGCTCTTTATATTTATCATATTTAATGACTATCAAATTTTGAACAACTTGTCACTATTTTCGTCTTATAGCCAATACAAGCTTAAGGTGGCTACAGCGGGCTAAAGCTATGAATTTGTTTTACAAAGATTCATTTATACATTTCAATCTGAAAACTGTGATATGACAGGAAAAAAGGTTCTTAACATAACGGAAAAAATTTTTGTTAGAAAATTTTCAATCTTGCAAAA